>PVJA010014631.1:24036-47242 GCA_004027025.1 Myocastor coypus | reverse complement strand
GAACCTATTCCCTATGAATTTATGGCATAAACTGGGATGTAGTTCTGCCATTCACCACCTAATTGACAGCTTAAGTGTTCTAGGTCCTGTATAAAAATAAAATTGCCCTGTGTTGTAAGGTTGATTTTCTTAGTTGAAGAGGTATGTGGTGCCTTCTTACCTCAAACATATCTCAGCAGATTTTCACTGTAGTGAGTAACTGTGTCTGGTCTTTACTCTTCAGTGTTTTCTTGCTGAAAAGTATTGCTGAGGTATTGTGCAGGTATATACCCAAATATTTATAAAATATTTATATTGGCTTGAAGATCTTGTAAATCACCATTGGGAAAAGATGTATACAAATAAATGGAAGTCACTTAAGAAACAAATGTAAGTCCATTTCAGTTAAATAAATTGTTTAGAGCACCTAAAAAAAAAAAAAAAGAAAATTGGATTTCACATCTTTACCATCATGTGTGCTGGATGGTGGACATGACATGAAGCTGTAGGACTTAAGTTTTGCTTAGGTCTTACTCTTTGCTATGCCTTTATTCCTCCCTTCTAGAATAGGAATGTTTAACCCATAATATTATATATTGGGAACATATAACTATTTATTTATTTATTTAGTGCAGGATCCTCTCTTTTTTTGATGGCCAGCTCAGCTTGCCCTGGGGGCAGGGCAGGCACAACATGTGGTACCAGGGATCGAACATGGTCCCTGCACTTGTCTAAGCAGGTACTTTGGACTGCTGAGCCATCTTGGTGGGCTAGTGCAGGGTCTCTCTATACAACTCAGATGTCTAGTGATCGTTCTGTCTCAGCTGTGTGCCTCCACACTGTTTCAGTGGCCAGTTTGGCACAGGGCCTGCGTAACATGTAGTACTGGGGATCAAACCTTGCACTTGCCAGGTAGGCACTTAGATTGCCAAGCTATCTCCCCAGTCCTTTTTTTTTTTTTGTTTGGAGGCAGGGTCTTGCTGTATATTTCAGGCTGGCCTTAAATTCACTGTACAGCCCAGGCTGGCCTGGAAACTCATGGTGGTTGTTACAGTTTGTGTCTAGTTGACCTGCCAAAGCCTTGTGCGGTCACAGGCAACTTCTGGAGTCTGTGATTGATTCATGATGCAACACTGGGATTATGGGTGTGAGTGCACTGGGGCAGATACTCTCCAGTGTGAGGAGGGGAGAGTGGTCAGCTAGCTGCCTGAACTGCTGCTTCTCTTTTGCTCTTCACTCTTTGCCACCTCCATGAACTGCTGCTCTCTGTCATGTGCCACTCTGCCTTGGAGCCAGCTGAGTATGGACTGAAACCTCCACTAACTATGAGCTAAATCAACCTTTCCTTGCTTCATTTTGAGTATCAGGTATCTGTGTCAGCAACTAGAGAAGAATAACTGAGACAGTGGTCTTCCTGCACCCATCACTTGAGTGCTGGGATTACAGGATTGTGCCATCATACTTGGCATAACCCCCTCTCTGAATTTACAGCTAAGAATTTACCTTGACTGAGAGGAAACTTTAGAGTTTTGATTAGTGATGAACCTAGTGAGACTTTGGAAAATGAATTAGTGTATTTTCAATTGTAAGTACAGTAGTTACATGTTACATGGAATTGTGACCTTGGTTTATTTGATGAACAGTACAGTTTAAAAAGACTGTATTTGAGTATGAAGTTGACAAGCTGTGGTCTGTGATGGATAAGGTAGTCAACTTGATTGATTTGAGAGTCCATTTGGGATGAGTAAAGCATACTTGCAGGTGTGTAAGTGTTCACAGAGGTCTAACCTTGGTGTTATGGTTTATGCCTAGTTGTCTCCCCAAAGCCTCATGAGTCATGGGACGGAGACTTCTAGAGTTTGAGACTTGATCCATTATCTACTGGGAATATGTGTTTTAATACTGATGAGATTATGGTCCGAGTACAGCTGGGATTATGGACATAGCCTAAGGCACATAGACTGAGGTGGAGAGCCTGAATGTAATATAAAGAGAGACAGAGACAGACTCAAGCTGTTGCTCTCTGCTTCCCTGGTTGGTCGGTTGCCTCTGTCGCGATTGTTGCTGTTCTGCTGCCATGAACTGGATGCTCTCTGCCCTGTTCTCCTCAGCCTTGGGCCAGCCGAATATGGACTGAAACCTCCAGTAACTGTGAGCTAAATAAACCTTTCCTTCCTTCATTTTGGGTGTCAGGTATTCATCCCAGCAATGAGTGAAGAGTAACTAAGACACTTGGGTACTTTATATGTGGTCTGTTCAGTCTGGTGGTGTTTGCCAGCTTAGCTTCCTAGCAGGTGAGTAATATTTCTCTGCTAAACCCCTCCACCTGGATGTTCCTCCCTTAGAGCTAGCTGATTGAGGACTGAATCTCCTAAATCTATGGGGCAGGTGTACCATTACCTTTGTGTGTGTGTGTGTGTGTGTGTGCGTGCGTGTGTGTGTGTGTGTGTGTGTCTTAACTCTTATTTTTTTCAGTTTTTATTTTTTATTAGGACCTGTTTACATGATGATCACATTCCCTGTGGGGAATTGATACATGTAAATAATACCTGTCAGTTGTTTTTCCATCCCTTCCCCACTCTTGGCCTTCTCTCTTAATTGCCTGTCCGCTTGAAAAAGACTTATGTTCCAACTTTCTGTTACCTGTTTTGTTTTTGCTTATATTTGGATTGCTCATATAAGAGAAATCATGTGGTATTTAAATTAATGTGTTTGACTTATTTGACCTAACATTATGATCTCAATGTACATCTGTTTTGCTACATATGACTCAAGTTTATCCTGCTTTATATCAGAGTAGTACTCTGTTTCTTATATTTACATTTTCTTTATCCATTTATCTGTTGATGCACCTATACGTCATGTGCAAGATTTAGTTACTTTGAATTGTGCTGCTATAAACATGAGCATGCATGTATCATTGTAAGGTGTTGTGTTCAGGAAGATACCTAGAAGGGCAGTAAGTGGGTCAAATGGCATTTCCAGGTTTGGTTTTTTGAGTAATCTTCACACTGGTTCTATAGTGGGGCTACTAGTTTACATTCCTACTAGTAATGTACAAAGGTTCCTTTTTCCCTGCAGCCCTACAAGCATTACTTATTATTTGGTTTCTTGAGGATACTATTCTTTTCAGAGAAAGATGGAATTTGTGTTATTTGAATTTACATTTTTTAAGTGGCAGCAGTGTTGAGCATTTTTTAAAGTATTTATTGGCCATTTGTACTTCTTTTAAAAAATGTGTATTCTTTTTAGTTACTGCTTTTTTATTTGGGTTTTTGATTTGGGAGGCCCAGTTGTTTTTGACTTTTTAATATATTTCATATATATATATATATATATATATATATATATATGTGTGTGTGTGTGTGTGTGTGTGTGTGTGTACTATTTTATATATATAAGTCCTCTGTCCGAAGAATAGCTGGCAAATTTTTTTCATTTTATAGATTATCTCTTCATTCTGTTGGTTGTTTCTTTTGTTGTGCAGAACATTTTTAATTTAACAAGATCTCATTTGTAGATTCTTGGTGCTATTTCTTGGGCCATCATGGTTCTTGTTCAGAAAATCTTTATATATGTGTATATTTTCAAGAGTTGTACCTGTTTTATCTTCCAGCTGATTAAGTATTTCTGTTTTAATATTTAGATCTTGGATCCATTTTCATTTTAGTTTAATACTTGTTGAGCTGTATTTTTTGCATGTGGAAATCCAGTTTTCCCAGCTAAAGCGGCTATCTTTCTTTCAGTATGATTTTTGGAAACTTTGTTTTGTAGAGGGTTGGGTGGTGGGGGTGGGTAACTGGTAATCATGCTTGGGAACTTGTGTTTTCCAGGCAGGCACTTCAGTATGTTTTTGGTTCCTTTGTCAAAGGTCATATAGCTATTTCCTCCTCTTAAGATGTGTGTTGAATATTTGGTTCCAACATAGAAAAGTTGACTAGTATACCTTTTAAAAGGGACTTCTTTATAGATGGAACAGAACGGAAAGTGTGGTAGGAGCAAGAAAACTGTTTTGAGAGGTGCAAGATGATGAGAAGATGACAGAATCCTTCAACAGGTTATAAGTAAAGTCTCCAACACCAAAATTTGACTTACTACCTTCACATTTTCCTCCTTTACCTGGAAACTGGACCAAGAATGCTAGGGCAGCTGGGTGTGGTCGTGAATGCCTGAAATTCTTGCTCTTTGGAAAGCTGAGACCTGAGGATTGTATTCATGTTTAGCCTGGGCAATTTAGTGTGAGACCTTTTCTCCAAAAAAGGAAAGAATAAAAATAAAGGGAAGGAAAGGAAGAAGAAGAAGAAAAAAAAAAGAATGCTGGGTAACTATGTTTGAAGAATAGAACATCAGATGTCAAAAGGATCATGAGGGTAGTGCATGTGGAGAATGAGCAGACAGACCCTAGTTCTGCCCAGCAGCTCAGGCTGAGTACTTTTCAGCATAGCTCAGCTTCCTGCAAAAAAGCACAAGTCAGCAAGGAAAGGATTTAATAGAAGACTGGTCCAAAGGATGTTTGCAATGAGATGACTCTTACAATTTCTCCTTCAAGTGCTGGAAAGCTATCAAAAGCAAATACCACTTTACCATGTATTAGTAACATAATCGCTTCTGCAGCTATGGCCTTACAGGAACACACTGACAGTTATATTATGCTATAAGATAGCAGAATCCTCCAAAGGACCATCTTAAGTTCTTGTGTAGCCACTTGGGCAACTTTACTCCTCTGTAATGTCTTCTACCAAAAATGAAGAGAATGGAGCTTTTGAGAAACCCAGATTATTCTGGCTTGTTGATACCAGTCCTGAAGGAGCAAATGGAAAAATTAGGGTGACAGTTTAGCCGTAGGACTGTAGTCCAGGCAAAAATTCGACCTAGTAAATAGCAAAGAACAAACGCCACCTAGGTGACCCAAGTAAAAACAAACAAAAAGATACTCAGAAACTTTCTACTCGTTAAACTTCAACTGTGGCTATACTGAACTACTTTTTTTTTTCTTTCTGTGCTAACATATTTAATTTATGTTGTTTCAAATTTAAGCAAAAATGAGTTATCAAAACCTAACTTGACATTTCCTTAATGTTTATAGTGTGCTACATATTCAATTGCATATACAATGGAGGAAAGTGGTAGTCATATTAAATAATATTTGTACACATTCATCTTCATAACAATCCTAGGGGGAGATATTGCTACTTTTATTTCATAGATTAAAAAATAAACTAAAAACCCTTAAACACATAGATTGAACTAACTTTAAAGATCATTATCTAAATATTGTAGCAAATACTAATCAAATTCCCATTTGTCTTCAAATGACATGGCTATTAGCATGCTTTAACAAACACACACACACACACACACACACACACAGTTAAGCACAAGCATTGTTCTTCAGTTTGAAGACACCTGAGGCCATTTGAATGTGTGTCCTTTGTACCTATACTGAACTACTTTGAAGCAGAGGGTTAGATGGGAAGAATGCAGAAAGAATGCCCTTACAGCATTGTGGATTTTGATGATGTTAGCAGTAAGGTCTCAAAATTCATCGAAAGTGATTTTTTTTTTCAGGGCTGGGGATTGAACTCAGGTCCTTGTGCTTGCCAGGCAAGCTCTAGTTCTCCTGAGCTACCTCCCTAGCCCCTGAAAGTGATTTTTAAATGTTGGAAGGTTCCAGGATGGAAGGGTAGGGAAGTAGGAACAAAACAGTATATATCCTTCAGTATGGAGCATTAGGGTGTGAGAACAAACATATTTTTAAAAAGCATTTCTCTAAAAATTAGAATTTAATTTTAAAATCTATTTAAAGTTTAGTTTGGAGAATGTCTTCTCAGACTATGTATGTTGGAAAATATTTTCATGCCTGGGATATCTCTTATGAGTGTAAGAGTGTACAAAAATGATTTAAACCAAATCTGTTGTCATTACTGTTTTGAAAACTGAATGTGATACTTGAGTAAGCAGATTATTTTTGCCTAGTCTGACATTTAATCTGTTTTTTGACTTTATACTAATGTGTTATTTAACAAGCTATTATGCTCTGGTTTTATAGGCAGATGTGACTACCAATCAGTTTGATGCTCAGGAAAGAATGAATAACAATTTTGTTAAAAAGTTGAAAATTTTATATGTGATTGGATGTTAAGGTTTAAGCTATATTATTTTGATTCTTTCCCCTTCAAATGCAGTCAAGCTTTTTTTAGTTAATTTGTCACTGTGTTTCTTTGCTCACTAGCAAAAGTAACCAACTTACTGAAGTATTTCTGATTGATTTGACCATTAGAGTCAGGTCATCCCTGTTCTGAATTTTGGAATTAAACGTGTATTTTATCGTCCTGTTCAAATACTTACAATTGCAGGAGAGGGGTTTAGGGTTAGGGTTTGGGTAATTTCTGATCAACCCTTCAGTAATTTATTTATGTTAAAGGTGAAATAATGTACTAAGTTTAAATCATATGGAAATAAAGAGAAAAAATTTTTAAAAGTTGGGGAGCTTTTTTCATTTGCAGTATATCACTGGAAAGCACCATTGTGACAGAGTATAAATGTCTTATTAATATATTAAAATGCAAATAGAATTTAAAATGATATCACTGTGAAACCATCTTGGTTCCAACTCTTAGTCATGCTTTGGAGATTTATAGCAGTGGGTCACTGTTAAGGATTTTGAAAACACTTCATATTTCTGTACATGCCAGAATTATTTGCAACTGATTCTACTTGGCAATTTGTTTTGATTTAGTGGACTGATAATACTGTATATTTATATAGTTCAAATTTCTGTACACTATTCAAAAGACTACCTACCAGCTGAAACATAGTAAAACTGCCTGTGCTAAAATTTGGGAGGACTTTGGGTTATTCTTTAAAAATAGTAATTATTGGCTGCATCTATCATATGATAAAAGTCCTGTTTTGGTTTACTTAGGTAAAATCCTTCAATTGGGGAAAATGATTGACATTTAAAATGTTAATATTCTGAGTGCATTGCATCTAAGAAAAATTTTGTGAAATTGACTTGGTAAGGATAAACTTAATTATTGTACTTAACAGGGAACACTTGTATGAATATGTGACTTAACTGTCAGTTCACTGACTTCTATAAACCTAAAGATTTTTTGTTTTGTTTTCTTTGTGTCCCAGAAATCAAATCCAAGGCCTTATACTTCATAGACTCTGTCACTGAGCTGTATCCCCAGCCACTAAAAGTTATAGGAACTTTTCTTTTTGAAGAAAGCAAATGCATTTTTGTTTTTGTCCCAAATGTTATTAGAGGTAGAAATGTAAAGACGTGACCACTTTTTAATTTCTTAGAAAATGCAGTGTTTTTAATTTTATTTGCCTAATAGTTTCTATTTGATAGGATGATTTATTATATATATACATTATCATATGTATATGTACTGTCAGTATGTAGTTTGTATTTACTTTTTGTAGATTTAAGATTTGTAACTAAATTGTGCCTGTGAGTAATACGAAATGGCTTCTTTTCCAACATTACTATAACTGATAAGGGTGTGTATGCTGGCTTAAGATAGATTTATTTATTTATTTGTATTTTAGTGGTGACCTACAGGGTCTCACAACACAGATCAGAGTCAGTGATCCTCCTATTTTCAGCTTCCCAAGTGCTGGGATTACAGGCATGCGCCGCCACGCCCAGTCTCTGTCTGTCTGTCTGTCTGTCTGTCTGTCTCTCATTTATTCAGTATCATTTATATCAATTTATAGCCATTATCAGTGCAAAGAAATGTTAAGCCATAAGGCTAAATAGAAAACTTTGGTACTTAAATTTTTTCACTTCAACAGTGAGGAGAGAGAATTAAGTCAGTGAACTGAGGCACCACTGTACTGTGACTTTAAAAGCACTTTTTTTCTTTTTTAAATATTATGGCTGGCTCAGCCTACCCTGGGGCAGGGCTGGCGCAGCATGTGGTGCCAGGGATTGAACCATGCTCCCTGCAGTTGCCTAAGCAGGCGTTTTGACCATTGAGCCATCTCGCCAGCCCCTAAAAGCACTTTTAAAACCTTGTATACAGGTATTATTAATATCTCATGATCTTTACATTTCTTTCATGATTAATGATCTGAACATTTTATCATGTGTTTATCTGCTGTCAGTCTTTTTTTTTTTTTTTTTTTTCACTACTTTTAGTTTATTGAGACAAAGTCTGATTATATATCTGAGGTTGGCCTAAAAGTTATGATCATTCTGTCTCAGCCTCTCAAGTGCTGGGATTATGCTGTGAGATCAGCATTTTTAGTTTGCATATATGAGTGATATCTGTGATACTAGTCTTTTAATGCCTCTCTTATTTTATAGACCACATTGCTATCTAGTTCTTTCGGTGTTGCTGCAAATGGCCAGAATTTCATTCTTGTTATGCCCCAATATTATTGCATTCTTAGTGCTGTACAGTCCCCTTTTTCTATTGTTTTTCTGTGGGTCGGCCTCTGTGTTGATTCTGCAGCTGTTGTGAATAGTGCTGCAGTGAAAATAGGGCAGATATCTCTTTGACATCTGAGTCTTTACCTTTTGGTATATATGTAATAGTAGAATTGTTGGATCAAAGAATAATTCTGTTTTTAAATATTTTGAAGAACCTTCAAAAGACTTTTTTTTTTTTTTTATAGTGGCAGTGCATAGATAGTGCAGATAGAGTGTAGTTTCTTCCATTCTGCATCCTAAGTCGCATTTTGTTATATGTCTTGTCTTTCTTTCAGCAAGTAAAGATATCTTAACATAAAAGAGTAAACTATGTTAGTTCCATCATTCCTATTTCTTCTTACTTGTATTATGAGTTATTTTCTTGACTTCTTTAAACTATGTGTATCTCATTAAACTCTCTTAAAACCATTGCTTTGACTCCTTTTCAGACATTTGTAAATTTGCTTTCTTTTGAATCTAATTATAGTGAATTATTGTGCTCCCTCATGTTTTTTTTTTTTTTTGTTGTTGTTGTTGTTTCCTGTGTCCCTGTGTTGATATCTATATATCTGATGAAATAGTCAGTTTTTCAAGCTATATAGTTTTAAGTTTTGTAGATTGAGCGGGTACCAACTCTCATGATGAACATGATGTCCCCATAAGCATGCCACCTGGCCCACAGTGACCACAGACACTCAAGTCCAGCACTAAAGATGACTTTACGGCCAACTCACCAGGTAGGAAGTAGCTTCTGTTTCACTTGCTGCTTACTTGAGGATAGAGATATTGTCTGCAGTTCAGTTAAATCGAGTAGGATGTAGGAGACACTGTGGGCATACTGGCTATGTGGTAAGCTCTCCATGCAGTTGTGTTGTCAGGCTGTTGTGAAGTGTGTGTAGATGCTGTATTCTGGTTGACTGTGTGGAGCGCTTTATTGAAGAGCAGGGCCATGGACTAACTGTTGGCTTGGACCCATGCACTCTGGAGCGCATTGGCTCAGTCATCACTACACTCCTAGAGTCAGTGTGCTGTAGATCTTCTAGGAGAGTGGGAACAGTGCCTGGCTGTCTGTAGTATAGGGTGCAGGTGAACACAGGCTGCTACTATCTGTTAGTTATGTATTTATGTAGTTCTGCTCCCTGGGTGAGGAGGAGTGAGCTGTTCTGTGTATTTGGAAGTCAAGGTCTTAACTTTTTTGGTGATCTTTGGCTCTGAGCAACTGGGGTTATGCTAGTATGACCACTTATATGAGCATGGTGGAATGTTGGTAACCCACAGCTTGGCATGGATTACAGCAATTCATCTGGCTTCAAGGTGACATTGAGTCACAGCAGCTTAGGTCACAGGACTGAAGGGAGTGTACAGCATGGATTGCTACTCTGGAAGTGTAGCTGGTGAGCTCCATATAGCTCTCCAAACTTTGTTTGGACTCAGATTAGAGTGCTGTGGGGGCCTTTTGTGTAGTTGTCTACAGAAGAAGCGAGGCTGTTGAGGATCTTTAGGTAACTTCTATAGCTAACTTCTTTTCGTTTTTTTTTTTTTTTGTCTTTTTGAGACAGAGTCTCACTATACAGTTCAGGCTGGCCTTGAGCTCACTTTTGTAGCCCAGGCTGGTCTCGAACTCACACTGATCCTCCTGCCTCAGCCTTCCAAGTGATGGACATACATGTCCAGCTATAGGTTGAGAAGGCCTTTTTTTTTTTGGTCTGTCTGAGGATGCCCTCAGGGCATGTTGGATTTCAGTTGTAGAGCTGGGGATCAAACCCACATCCCCTGGGCTGACTGCATTTGCCTGAGCAGATGCTTAAACAAGTGTGCCAGTCAGCAGGCCTTTCTTTTTTTCTATTTTAGTACAACATCTACAAAGTCTCACTGTGTAGATCGGCCCCCAAGAGCTGGAATTACAGGTGTGTGCCACCATATCCAGTCTCAATTGCTGTCTCAATGTGCCCTGAGCATGGGGCCTGGCATGTAACCTCTTTGAATTTGTCCCAGCACTTGGGAGGCTGAGGCAGGAGGATCAGTGTGAGTTCGAGACTAGCCTGGGCTATAAGAGTGAACTCAAGGTCAGCCTGAACTGTGTAGTAAGACCCTAACTCACAAAGGCAATAAAGAGAGAGAGATTCTGGGTTAGGAAGATGTGGGAGAGGCTGTTCTTCCATCTATATTATTATCTCCAGATTTTGATTTGTGCAAGGATCTTGCCACTTTTTGGAGATAGAGTGAATAACATATGTCTATGTATTTTCACACACACTCTCTCTCTTTTTCTTTTATTTGCAGGACTGGGGTTTGAACTTAAGACCTTGCACTTGCCAGGCAGGCACTTGTGCCATGGAGCTATCTCTCTGGCCCCTTGTATTTCCATGTTGCTGTAATTTTTTTTTTAATTTCTTTTTTATTTTTTATGTTTGCAGGTAGTTGTGACCATGTTATTTTCTTCCTTTTACTTCTTCTTCTTCTTCTTCTTCTTCTTCTTCTTCTTCTTCTTCTTCTTCTTCTTCTTCTTTTCTTTTTTTTGTCTTTTTGAGACAGGGTCTCGCTATGCAGTTCAGACTGGTCTTGAGCTCACTTTTGTAGCCCAGGCTGGTCTCAAACTCACACCAATCCTCCTGCCTCAGCCTCCCAAGTGCTGGGATTATAGGTGTGCGCCACCACGCCCAGCTCCCTTTGCTTCTTTCAAACAAGTTTTTGTCTCGTGAAATCTAATGTGGTCACAGTCTGACTTTCTTAGATAATTTACAAAGACACTTCCATTCTGTCAGTGTTTTGCTTCTTGTGCATTTTGTGCTGGAAGCCCTTTCTACTTTTGTTAAGAGAGCTTTGGGCATCTCCTTCCAGGCTCTATTCCCAGCAGTAGATAGAGCTAAGAACATATGGCTACTTTCTTTTGCTGCTGGTTTATCAGAGCCTTTTCTAGATCCCTCTTGCAGTTTGGAACTTCCCTGTAGCCACTAAATCGGTCTCCTTCCTTCTGTTTAAAGGTTGTTTCAGGGATTATATGTGTAGGATATTAAAGTCAGAGGTTAAAGTTTCTGGAAAGGATCCAGGATTTTCAGTTGGCTTATAATCTAAATAAGGTTCTTTAGCAAAATATTAATATGATTCTTAAATTCTAAGGAATGGGCCTTTTATGAGCTTAACAAAGGCTATTTATGTCTGTAAGTTGAAAAACCTCTGCAGGATCTCTTATAGTGTTCCCTCTTTCATTCCTGGTATTGTTAATTTACAAGTTCTCATTTTTTTCTTTGATTCTGTGACTATAGTTTTTCTTGACTTATTCAAAGAAATAATTGCTGCTTTTATTGATTTTTTAAAAGTCTGTTTTCCATTTCATTGATATAGATATTCTCTATTTTCTTCATTTTTCTTAATTTGGATTTAATTTCCTGTGTCTTTCTGATTTCTAAAAGTAGAAACACTGATTTTAGAACTTTCTGATCATTTATTATACATGGTTAATATTAGACAATCTCTTTAAAATAGTTCTTTTGCTCTGTCCCACAAATTGTCATGTTATTGCTGTAGTTGAGTTTCCAAAGAATCAGGTTCCAAGATGGGGTCTCCTTTTATGCTGTTGGCAACAGTCCATAGGGGGGCCTTCTGTACCCAGAACCGTGCTGATTCAGTTCAGCTGGGTGTTACAAGTTGATTATTAGTTAATTTGCCACACAGAGCAAGTAAAACTGAACACCAGGCTCTTATTGGTGAGATTTGCCTCCACCAAGAAGATGGAATGAATTTAGAATTGGCTGAGTACAACTCTCCCTCTCCACCAGATTTACTCTTCTATATGCTACAATGTTTAAGAAATGCTTCAGGAAAAATAATGCGTGATGGAAAGGGAGGGGGGACAGTCTGTGATGCAGGTTTGATGCCAAGAAAGAAGGAATGTTGGATAGAAATGTCTCAGACTATCGTGTATTTCTAAGGAACCTGACAAAGTGACGGGAACCTTTGAGTGAAAGATTCCTGGCAGAGAAATCTTACATCACTTGAGTATATGACTACATGAACTTCCCTGCTTCAGTCACTGGCTGGAAGCAGCAGCATGTTGGAGTCACATGTAAAGATGGATTCCAGGATATAGCTGGTTCATTATTACTCTTTTGTAGTTACTTGGAGAGGTAAGTGGTACAGTCATACAGGTATTTTATTTATGCTTTATTTATTTAGTTCGAATATTACTGCATTTTGACTTACATTTCTTAACCCTGGATTATTATTGTCAGGGTTTGCAAGGGAGTAGATTTAATACAAGACACATAACTTATAAAATAGGAACATTTTATAATAATCATTGAAAAAGTCAAATGCAGAGGAATACAAAGGATCTGTTCACATCCCAGAGACCCAAAGAACCCAGATGAGGGCCTGGATCCCATGGCAGTGTCCTCCACTAGCCCAGCTGGAGGCTTAGAGGCTGCAATAACGCCTCACCCAAATCTGTATCAGGAATCTGCACTGGGGAGGCCCAAAGGCCAGGGGTGGAAGAGAGAAAGTCTGCACCACTGGATGAAGGGTCTTTGCCAGTGGACTGAGATCTGCACTAGAGCCAGGAAATGTCCCTCCAAGTGAGGACCAGTGTGCCCCTGAAGAGTACCACAGTCCTCCTCAGCCACACTGAGTGCCCGAGTTTTCCTCTGACACTAAGAGCTGAGTTCGAGTTCGTATTGCGAAAACTAGGATGACAGGATTCTCCAGGAGAATCAACAGTGGCCCGTGTTCCCGTCCAGTTCTCCTTTTATGCTGTTGGCAGCAATCCACAGGTGAGCCTTCTGTACCCAGAGCCGTGCTGATTCAGTTCAGCTGGGTGTTACAGGTTGGTTATTAGTTAATTTGCCACACAGAGCAAGTAAAACTAAACACCGGGCTCTTATTTGGTGAGATTTACCTGCACCGAGAAGATGGCATGAATTTAGAATTGGCTGAGTACAACTCTCCCTCCCCAGCAGACTTACTCTTCTATATTATATATTATATATTTTAAGGATTCAACAATGGTTATACTGTATATTGCTGTTTTACAATTAGTTGTTCAGATTACTAGCTATAAGCATCAAAATTGGTCAAAAGAATTGAAAAGAAAAATATTTAAACATTAATTGTTCCTTTCAATAAAGCTATAGAAGTCTGCAGTACAATTATCCCAGCTATTCTTATATGTGCATATATATTTTTTCCTTCCTTCCTTCTTTCTTTTCTTTTCTGCATCCCAGTTGTTCCTTCCCTTTGAGCAGTCTCCTTCTCTTTCAAGTATCTATCGCACCTTCCAAATTATTTAGTCTTTCTGGTTTTTATTCTAGGGAGACAATATGATGTTTATGCATACAGGTCTGATTTATTTCACTCTAGTTGCATCCACTTACCTGCAAAAGCCTTGAATTTATCTTTCTTTATAGCTGAGTAATACTCCATTGTATAAAAATGCCACATCTTTTTAATCCATTCCTCTGTTGATGGACATTTATGTTGTTTCCCAGGTTTAGTTATGATAAATTGTGGTGCTATAAATGTGAGTGCACATGTATTGCTGTGGTGTGATGTTTTCAGTTCTTCTGGAAAAATATTGAGGAGGGGAATAAGGTTGAATGGGACCTCTAATCCTACATATTTTTTAGGAATTTCCACACATTTGTACAGTGCTTTTCCCAGTCTACAGTCCCACCAGCAATGGAGAAGTGTTGCTCCTTCCCGACAGCTGCTCTAGCCTTTGTTACTGGCTGACTTCTTGGCTATGGCCATTCTCTCTGGGGTGAGATAGTATCTCAGTGTTGTTTTAACTTGCATTTTTTGAATGAACAATGATGTCGAATATTTTTTCATATACTTATTTGCTATTTATATTTCTTTATGTGAGAAGTGCATGCATATTCATCCTGGATGTCCATTTTTTTTTATTGGAGCTTTGAATTTTGGGGTCCTAATTTTTTTTTTTTTAAATTATATGTTTTAGATAGAAGTCCTTTGTCTGAGGAACAGTTGGATAATTTTTTTTTTTTTCCCCAAATTCATGAGTTTTCTTTTTTACTCTGTTGGTGATTTATTTTGTTGTACAGAAACTTTTCAAAACGGTAAGATCCCAGTTGTTAATTCTTGGAAATAGTTCCCATGCAGTTGGGTTTTTGTTCATGAATTCTCTGTCTATCCTTATGTCTTTAAGATTTCCACCTACTTTCTCTTCTAGTAGATTTAGTGTTTTTCTTTTGATATTTAGATCATTGATTTATTATCTTGAATTTTTTTATGAATTTGATTCTGTAAATGTTTCTTAGATCAAGTTATTTGATATCACTAAATCTTCTGTTTCCTTATTAATTTTTTCTGTTAGTCATTGGGAGAAATATATTGAAATACTACTCTATATTTGTGTATTTTTTCAGTTTAATCAATGTGTACTATACATTGTCAAGCTTTATTCCTTGTTTCTGGAGTGTTATTTTTGCCACAGATGTTTCATAAGCTCAACTACAGACAACATATTTGTAATTCTTTTTTCTTAAACTCAGTTCAGAGCAGTAAAGAGAAAATATTTTTATCCAGTGTTTTATTATTGATATAATTACCTTTTTAATATTATTTCTTTGTAAGAATTAGAGTTACTGCCTGTTGTTTCAATCTGAAGTATTTCTTAAGTACTTTTATGGATTTTTCAAGTCTTTGTTATTCTCAGAATATTTTTATTTTGCCTTAGGTTCAAAGAACAGCTTAGCTCAGTAAGGAACTGCTGGCTTTTTGTGTTTCTTTCAGTGCTTGAATATATCATTCTATCAAATTCTAACTTCCATGATTTTTGATTAGTTTACTAGTTTTATTGGCGTTACCTTTGTGAAGAATCATTGATATATTTACCATTTGCATAAGACAGGTGTTAGTCTCTTTAGGACAGTGGTTCTCAACCTTTCTAATGCTGTGACCCCACAGTACAGTTCCTCATGTTGTGGTGACCCCAAACCAAAAAGTAATTTTGGTGGCTACTTCAAAGCTGTAATTTTGCTAGTTATGATTTCCAATGGCTTTAGGCGACCCCTGTGTTTTGGTGGTTTGACCTCCGCTGGGGTCGTGACCCACAGATTGAGAACCGCTGCTTTAGGAGTTCATGCTGATACATATTTGACTCTAAACTAACTATGCTATTCCTAAGTAATATCTAGAACTAAGGTCTCCATGTGGATATGTAATTTTGCAGCTTTATATTGTTAGAGCTGTTACTGCGAGCTATAGGCAGTGTGAAAAAAGGTGAATGAAACAAGGGTGTGCGACAGATGAGAAATAAAAAATTTCTTGAGCGTTGTTTCTTTTAAATAGTTTTCCTGTTAAGCACATGGAAATACTTTGCACACTTCAAAGTTATTGACTTCTCAAATGACATGTTTGAGAAATAACAAATCATTTATGTAATGTAAAAATTATTTTGTTTGAAACTCTCATTTCTGGGGATTACTTTTTCTTAAGATAAATAACACTTCTTGGGGCCCGGCGGGATGGCTCAGTGGTCTAGAGCGCCTACTTGGGAAAGCTTGGGCAGCTGCAGAGACCGCGGTTCGATCCCCGGCACCACATGCTGTGCCAGCCCTGCCCTTGGGGTGGGCTGGGCCGGCCATAAAAATGAGTGAATGAACAAACAAAGGTTCTGAAGCAATAAATAAATAAATAAATAAAATAAAAAATTTTAAAAAAAAGAATTAAAAAAAAAAAATAACACTTCTTTCCAGTTATATTTTGCTAAACTAGCTGGAGCATCATAAACATAAATTTAAATGCAGAAGCATGACTAATGTAAAGTGGCATATTTATTCATAAGTTTTTGAGTATTCATGTTCTTACTGAGTTATAGTCTGTCCTAAAAAATGAGTGCTATTAATGATAATAGGCCTTTTAGTATACACTGAAAGTTAATATAGTAACAAATTTTGAATTTGTTTAACTACTAAATGTAGGCTCTGTTGACTTAGATTTGTAATATGTATATAATTACATTAATCAAATCTTAAGATTGAAAAGTATTTTACAGTATTGCATACACTTTCATATAAATACATAGCATTGGTGTTACTAATCCTTCTCCTCCTTCTTTTACCGAAATGTTCAGTAAGCACAAGAGTATAAGCCAAAGTGAGAGTATAAGCCTTTAAATTCTTAGTTTATTTTCCTGTTGCACTAGTGTGTTTCTTGAGTGAAACATATAAAGTAGGAGAAAAAGTTTAATACAGGAAATAATTTTATAGTTTAAACTATTTTATCTTTGCTGCAAGCCTCTACATTGTTGTATATACTGTACTAGTTTTTGATATTCATATGCCTCTGTAGAACAGTCATTTTATTTCTAAATATTAATTTGAGTTTAGGAAATTCAATTCATAAATTAATAGCATGTTTCTAGTACAAGGCCTCTTACCTTAAAATGGTAACTGATACTGTGTACTATTTCCATTCCTGTTACCAGCTCTGGCAAAATTCTACTACATTTTGTGAATGATAATCAAGCTATATAGTTGTGATGTGAAGTTCACCACCTGGAGCACTTGAGGTGAAAATAGGAAGCAATGCAGAATATTTGTAGCCTCCTTTGATTTATTTTAATTTACTGGCACGAGCAAGGCATTCTTTGACTCTTTATAGACAGGAACAGTGGGTCAGGGTTTCCGTTTCAGAACGAGGAGTTCAAATTCTGGCTGTTACTGGCTTGTAGAACTTCACCAAACAACCTTATTCTGTGGATCTCAACTTTTTGGCATCATGCTTTCATGAAGACAGTCCACAGATGTGGGGTGGTATGGATTTCAGGATCATTCAGCTGCATTACATTATGTCCTTTATTTCTGTTCTTTCATTGTAATATATAATGAAATAGTTGTAGAATCACTTGGAGCTTGGAACTTAATACCTTTAACTAGATGGACCATGGGGAGACTAGGTGATCATGGGAGTTATAATACTCCAAGCATGTTGGTTATGTCTAGTCTACTTCATAATCTCACATTGCTTGCTTCACAAAAATAGTATGTAGGAAATGGAAGCAAGATTTCCATTTGATGCAGCTATTCCCCTTGTAGTTATCTTTCCAAAAGAGTTAAAGACTTCATATTATGATAATATGTGCAAGCCCATGTTTATATCAATAGCCAAATATTAGAAGTTGTGTATATGCCCATTCACATTTCAATGGGTAAAGAGAAAGGTGTTTGTACACAATGGGATGCTACTTTGCCATAAAGAAGGATAAATGAGTCATTGTTGGAAAGTGGTTGCACCTGGAGACCATAATGTTACGTGGAATAAGTTGTACACATAACTTTATCATGCTGTTTCCATTGTATGAGCAACCCAAAATATAAATAAAGAGCAAAATAGAACATACATAATTAATAGTGAGCATCTCAGTTACTCTTTCTCATTGCTGGGACAAATACCCAACACCCAAAATGAAGGAAGGGAAGGTTTATTCAGCTCACAGTTACTGGAGGTTTCAGTCCATACTCAGTTGGCTCTAGGGCTGAGTGGCACAGGGCAGAGAGCATCTAGTTCATGGTGGCAGAATAGCAACAATTGCAACAGGCCAACAATAGCAATTGCCCAACAACAGTAATAGAGAGATCTGTTTCTCTCTCTCTTATATTACATTCAGGCTCTCTACCTCAGGCTATCCACCTCAGGCTGTACCCATGATCCCAGCAGTACTCAGACCCATAATCTTACCGTTGGATTACCCGTAATCCCAATGAATCATGAATTGATCTTAGACTCTAGAATTCCCCACCCCATGACTACATGAGGCTTTGTGGGGACTACTAGACACAAAACATAACAGACTTTTTGCATATGGGAAGTGGACCAAGAGATTGAGGGAGTGGGGAGAAAAGAAAGGAAACCTGATTAAAACAAGAATGAAAGTGTATTCAGAACATGTACATCTTTTTAGATCTTTATAATTGTCTTCCTATACTAGCTTTGAATTCAGATTTTTCTTGCTTTCTAGGGCCTTGAGATGCATCATTTGGGTACTTTTTAGACTTGTTCTTTTTGTGATGTGGACCTTCACAGCTATAAATTGTTTTAGTGTCTTCATTGTATACTACAGGTTCTGGTATATTAGGTTGACATTGTCAATTGGTTCTTGGAACTTTCTAATGTTTTCCTTGATTTCTCTTGTCACCCTTGATTAATTTGCATGTGTTTGCATAATTTCTATAGTTTCTAATTCCATTGCACAATGATCTGACAACATGCATGAGATAATTTTGATTGTTTTGCATTACTTGAGCATCTATATTCTGTTGTGGCTGGATGGAGCTCTGTAGATATCTATTAGATCCATTCCTTTGAAAGTTTGGGTCAGTTCATTTCTCTGTCTTTTTTTTTCTTTTGTCTGATTGATCTGTTTGTGACAGGGGTATTAAGTGCTTCCATTGTAATTAGTGTTTATATGATTTTGTTTTCTGCAGTTTGTTGAGCTGGTGCTTGTGCAAGAGATGTATTTTTTTTCCTATTGAATTATTCCCTTAACCAGTATGTACTGACCTTTGCCTCTTGTGGTCAGTTTTGGCGTGAAGTCTACTTTACCTGAAATTAGGGTAGATACTCCTGCTTTTTTGTGGGTTATTATTATGTGGAATACTGTTTTCCATCCTTTGATTTTTAGATTGTATATTTCTTTTTGGATTAAATGTTTTTCTTGTGTATTACAACTTGTTTCTTGATCCATTCTCATTTATGTCTTGTGATTGAGCAATTGAGATCTTTCACATTGAGAATACTGAAAGTTACTGACATATTCCTGTTACTGCTTTGTCTTCCTGTTTGCTGACCCCCCTACTGCACCCACTCTTGTACTTAACTGCTCACCCTGCCTGGTGTGTTCATACCATTAGACTTTTTTGACTTCATTGTTTCTTTCTAGGTTATCCTGGATAACTTCTGGAAGTACCAGTTTGATGGTCCTGAATTTCTTGTGACAGTATTTGTTATGGAAAGACTTTATCTTGAAAGTTTTACAGGATATATAAATCTAGGTTGGAAGTTGTTACCTCTTGTTCTTGTGAAAGACTTCAAGCTCTTTGCTTTTAAGGCTTTTGCCTTTAAAGTTTGCCTTTAAGGTTTTTGTTGAGCAGTCTGCTGTACTTCTGATAGGTTTATATTTGTAAGTGATGCATTGCTTTTCTCCTATAGCTTTTGTAATTCTGACCCTGTGTGGGACTTCTGTGCTATGAAATGGGTTGGTTGTAGCTTTGCTATGACTAGTTGGGGTTCTATATGTCTCGCCTACTGTATGTTTCTTTCTCAGTATTTGGGATATTTTGTTTCATCGTTTTGTTGATAAGTTTTTTATGCTCTATGTGTTATCTTCTGATTTTTTACCTATTCTAATTAATCTCAGATTAGTCTTTTTGCTCCATATACTAGCTATTGGATCCAATTTTCATATTTTATTGTTGTTTTTAAGACATCTCTGAGTAATTGGTAAAAGTATCCGTGCCTTCTGATTCTTGTATTCTGTTCTTACATTTGTTGTTTCAGCCAGCCATACTTTGACATAATTTTTAACCTCTTAAATTTCTGTTTGGAGCCTTTTCATGGACACTAATTCTTTGCCAAGCTGGTCATTCATGTTTTTGTATTGTTTTGTTTAACTCAGCTAACTTTTTGTTATTGTCTTCTGTATTCTCTCTTATCTTTTATTATCTCCATTATCTGATTACTTATAGCTTCTATGAGCCAGAAGAATACTTCCTTGATTTGTTTTTAATTACTTTTGTTATCCTTTTGAGTAATGCCAGTGTGACTTTCACTTTCCTTTCCCTCAATGCTCAGTGCATTGGTTTTGGGGAAGATGGAATTCTGGGAAGCATTTTTTGTCTCATCTCATGTTTCTGTTGTTTTTCTGTTTGTTTAGCTTTATGTTTAGTTATGTAGTTCCTTATAGTACAAAATACCTGTTGCTAGCATGGAGATCTCTTTAGATAGTACATTTTCCAGTGATCCAGTAAGGTCCTGGCTAACTGTAATCTCCTGCTTCTGTCTCAGAATTCAATCATACTGTTTAATGTGGGGGTGCAATGTCATTGGCCCAGCACCCAGTTCTCTTGGACTGAACCACACAATTGTTAATATTAGAAATATAATCTGGGTATTGGGATACAGAGAAAAACTTTCAACAGCAACAACTGTTCAACCCTGGCAATATGACACAAATCAACAACAGTGTAGATTTAACTTTTCTGTTATTTCCTTCCCACTTCCCAAGGATCTACTTTGTGAAACAAATTAAGTTCGTGAATCACTGTATTGTACCGGCCATCACTTTAGATTATTGAGAATAGAAAACAAGAATGGAAAATAACTCAGAGCTTTGGATGAACTATTTGTGAAACAGTTTGATAGTTTCTTGATTGACATGTTAAGGAAGTTGTCTAAGTATTTATGTACTTGTGCTTTGTGTTGTCATTGTACTTGGTTTTATACATTTTTATCAGGAAGGAAATAAGTATCTTCTAGTACAATCATTTGTTTTAGATGAATGTTGGAACCTTTGAAAGTGGAAATGTAGTTCAGTTTTGCTTAGACAAATGGTATGATTTGTTTGCCTCCTGTAGAATTTTTCAATGTCATAAAGATTGTAACCTACTTACATAAAGCCATATTCCCCTCCCCCTTTGTCTTGTGTGTTGATTCTTGGGCTGGGGCATGGTAGCACTAGGTGAGGGCTCTCTACCCATGAGGCATTCCTCCCCCCCTTTTTTTTTTTTTTTTTTTTAGGTAAGGTCTCACTGTGTAGTTCAGGCTACACAGTGTAGTTGAGTTCATTATGTAGCCCAGGTTGGCCTCTAACTCGCAGTGATCATTCTGCCTTGGCCCCCCAAGGCTTAGATTACAGGTGTGCCCCACCACTTCTGGTGCGCTCCCCTTTTCTACATGAACTATTTATTTATTTGTTTGTTTGTTTGTTTAAATAAATTGTTCAAACTCATGAACTCAGGCTTGCCAGGCAGGCGCTGTGCCACTGAGCTATATATTTCCAGCCCCAAAGGGTCCTACACGATGTCTGTCTGTCTCTCTCTCTCTGTCTGTCTCTGTCTCTTTCTTGAACACTCTTTTTCTAAAGTACATACTTCAGTGGATTTATTGGGAGGCTAACACATATCTAGAGATTCTTTTGAGGTTTTGACCTATCTTGGTAGGTTGTCAGTTTAGGTATAGGCAAGGATGTTGAAGAGAGTATTAAAATATCCAGTTTTTAGTAGGATTGGAGATGACCTTTAATATCCTTTCTACTTTTAAGATTTCCGTAAACTTCATTATCTGTAGACAATCAAATAATCCAGAGTTTTTGTGATCTTTCTGATCCTTATTATGCAATTCCTGATATTATAGGAAATTAGGAACAGTGTCATTGTGGAAAATGTTAGTGTTCTTTGAGATTTTTGATTTTTTAAAGAAGAAAAGATTTTTAATTTTTTTCAATTTGGCCCAGTCTCTCTGTTGCCACTTTCTAAATATATGCAAACATTAGGAAGATATGAAATGATTGAATAACACTTAATCTGTTCTTTAAAATCAGCTGCTTTGTATTTTACTCAAGAAAAAACGTGTTTTGTTTTTTTTTTTTACAAATGTCTTTTCAAAAAACAATTACAATAAAAACCATATGGCCCACTAAGTGAAATCATGCTCCTAACACTTTGCTAAAATTAAGGAGTTTTGATTGTAGTAGGTGCAGGTTGAGCATGTAAGATCAGGGAATGTGTGAGAGTTCGAAGTAGGTTTGGGTGTGGAGTGTTTCCAATTAGGAGCTCAGTAGTAGTGTGTTGTAATGTCGTATAATACTCACGAAAGACACTGGAGAGCTAAAATCTAAGAAATTTAAAAGTTTTGTCTAGGACCAACCTTTTTCTCAGGAAACTTTTGTTTTCCCTTCTGTGTATTTGCTAGGGCTGGAGATTAATTTTAAGATAATTGATGTGCTTATCCATATTGTCAGTTTGGGATTATACTATCACTTATGACGCTTTTTGCTGGAAGATGTTTTAACATAGTTATTTAGAAATTAGTAATGTTTGAAGTACATAATAATTATAATTATGAAAAGTTGGTATGTAAAATACATTTCCCCTTGTCCCCCTCTCCCCCTTCCCCTCTTCTACTCTCCCTATTCTCCCCATCTCCTCTTCTCTTCTCCCCTTCTCCTCCTCCCTTTGCCCCTCCCCCTCTCCTTCTTCTGGGAGAGGAAAAAGCATGGGTGTGGGAGGGAAAGAATTGAAAGAAATTGATGCAAGTACGGCTTTTGCATTATGTAGCCCAGATGACCTTCAGCTGTGATTCTCCTGCCTTAGAATTGAGTGCTCGCATTCTGGGTGTGCACCATCACACATGGCCAAAAAACCGTACAGATTTTGTAAAAGCTCATGTGGACGATTGCCTATAGTGATTTTACATGATTATAATTTTATTTATTTATTTATTTATTTATTGTCTTTTTGAGACAGGGTCTCGCTGAGCAGTTCAGGCTGGCCTTGAGCTCACTTTTGTAGCCCAGGCTGGTCTCGAACTCGCACCGATCCTCCTGCCTCAGCCTCCCGAGTGCTGGGATTACAGGCGTGCGCCACCA
This sequence comes from Myocastor coypus, assembly GCA_004027025.1. NCBI lineage: Eukaryota > Metazoa > Chordata > Mammalia > Rodentia > Myocastoridae > Myocastor > Myocastor coypus. Next base: position 24,233 of record PVJA010014631.1, on the reverse strand, counting down.
CGCCCGGCTACATGATTATAATTTTAAATACATGTCGCTGGAGATGATACAATCTATCCTTGATTATGATGCTGATGATAGTGATATAATAGTAATAATTTATTGTATTTTGTAGGCAGTTGACTTTGTCCTTTAAATACATTTTCTATTATTTGCTGCTTTTTTTTTTTTTTTTTTTTTTTTTTTTTGTTTGTGGA
>PVJA010014631.1:11072-23936 GCA_004027025.1 Myocastor coypus | reverse complement strand
GTTGTGTTGCATAGTGTTGTCTTCAACTCAGTTGTTCAGATTATCAGATATATATAGAGAGAAAGAAAGAAAGAGAAAAGTTATTAGAAATTAATAAAAAGATGAAAAAGAAGATAAAATACCTTAAGCATTAACTGCTCTTTTCCATAGACCAGCAGACTCTACAGTATAATTATATAATTCTTATAAATAATGTTAACAGGCAAAGTGCCCTTTAAAAAAAAAACTGAAAATATCAAGCATTGTCAAGTAGATTGGGGTTTTTTGGCTTTTTGAACTTTAAAGTCCATGCTTTTAATATCAAGGGCATTATATAATCAGGAAAATTTTAGCCACATAGAACAAATGCTTATGTTCTTGCTGGAAGGAAGACACTGATGGTAAGCTATTGAGTGTGAGGAACCAAAATAAATGGAGACTTGAATTGTTCGTACAGCTGTTTTAAGTTATTTGGAGCTTAACCTGTAGTTATCTTATGACTTCATCAATAGAGTTTTGGATACTGTGGATATCTTGAAGCATATGTATTTCAAAATGAATTAGAGGCCTTAGGCCTTTTGAAAATACCACCATTATTCACTTTTGTGAGAACACAGTGTAAGATCAAGTCTGAGGTTTTTAAACATACCTGATCCATATTTTATGGTTATTACATAAGGTAGATTGGTATTATGAATATAAATGCTAATTTTTCAGACATTAATTTTCTGGCTTAGTGATCAATAATATAATGGCATAACTTGTAAACTTTTATCTGTGTTCCCCAGAAGAAGAGTGTATTAGGGATGTAAATTACTTAAAATATCCTAAGAATGGGAACTATATGATTAGTGCTTAAAATGTTAAATTTTATTGAAAAGTTTCTTTTTTGATAAAGGTTAAGTGTTTTGGTGCTTGATTGAATATTTCTGTATAATCAGACTTATTTTCACCATAAAAATAGTGTAATATTTAACTAGCATTTAAAAAGTTTGTTTGGAAAAGGGTTTACAGGGATTTTTCAATTGTTTGTTTACTTGATACTAATGAAAAAAGTAGAAGCATTTAGAGCAAGAAATTATCCACCAGAATCAACAAAATGACTTTTAAGATAGAAGGTAATATTAATTTCTTTGTTTTCAGAGAGAGTGTTGAAGCTGAATCATTAGCAAATATTGTAGCAATTCCTGTTATTAGACATACTTGTTGGAACTTAAGAAATTCCTTCTTCCCCCCGAATATTAGATCTGTTGAATTGAGGAAGTGGCCTGGCAGAGCAGTCTTTCATATCAGAGTTCAGCTCAACAGTGTGAGATTGCAAAGTGTTTTTAAAGTACCATTGGAAAGCCTTGAATTAAAATTGAACACTGAAATAAAAAGAAAATATAAAACAATGGACGAGTAAAGTTTCTGAAATCTTTTGAAAACCTGTAAGAGTGCTGTAGGAAGGGCTTTTTAAAACATATTTTCTTGTAAGTTTAGATCCCTGAAGACAGGTTTTTATTATTAACACAGCAAGGCAGGTAACTATACTAAGGTCTGAAGATTAAAAGTATTACAGTTATTTTAATGACTATTTTTTAATAACTATTGAAAGACTGATTTTTACAACTCACAGTACATATGTGTTGGGTCTAGCTTTTTCCTATTGTAAAATGAATCTTAATATGCCATATAATTGGTGACAAATAAGAAATTCTTTATGTAATTAAGAGAAGATCTGTTTATTTAAGAGCTCTCAAAGGTTGTAAAAGATTATACTTGGCTATATGTGAAGGATAAATGTTGTGAAATAATGCCCCTTAGTTCCCCTTCTATAATAAATCTCAGCTGTGTGTTTAGCACAAGGGCTCAGTGCCAAAAAGAACAGGTTCAACTTGTCTGTGAGGATTTGCACCGTGGTAAGTGCACAACTGCTCTTGTAGAGGTCATTGTGGAGGTCACAGGCATGTGCAGTTCAATGAAAGCAACTTTTTAAAAAATGGTAGAACATAGTGTTACTTGAGATTTAAGAATCATTGTTAATTTAAAACACTGAAAAAAAGGGAAAAATGTTTAAAAGAACCTTAAATACATTTTCACTTTCTATGTGTGTTCTCAAGTGGATTTAAAGTAATTTCTTTGGCACTTTGTACCAGAGCAGTTTCATAAACTTTCAAAATGATTTTTGTCATAATTACCCAGACTCAGAAACACTGATGATTTTTCATATTTGTTAATTGTGGGTGTTCTAAACAGTGATGAAGGTCAGACACCATGATTGTACAGTGAAATACGCAGGGACATGTGTGTGTTGGTGGTGGAGGCCTGGGAGTTCTAATGAAAGGACAAACATGTACCTTGTGCAGAAGAATGCTTTCACAAGTCATATTTTCTCTAAACTTATGATTAGTGTGGCCAAAATTCAACAGTTATAACAATGAAAATGTTACTTTATATTTGAGCAGTGTAACTCATTTTCCCAAGTTTTTCAGAAATTTTTTCATATATTTCTAGTAAGCAGAGATAACTCAGAAATAGCCTGTGGAGGAACTATATGATTCATGAATCCAGTCAATAGCAGCTTTGAATTTAATATAAAGAATACCAGATAATGATAGAACTGAGTAATTAAGTCAAGGAAGCAATTAGTATATGGAGTTGTGTTTTATTTAGAGTTGATATGAGGTCTCTTTTCCTTTTTTGATGATTAATTTATTATTTCTAAAGAGATGATCAGAGTGAAATGATAGGCAGCCATTGGTTTCTGAATAGAGATTAATTTGTAATCTTTACAATGTGCTTCTGATGCAGCTGACAGAAGCACCTGTCTCAGCAACTGGTAGAATGCGGGTACCTCCATTAAGCCTGTAATTTTCAGAAGGCTTCAAAGCTGTGTTTATTAGACTCTCTAAAACTACTTGCATTTTTTTGGCTTATAGAAGACGGTTCCACTAAATGTGCCTCTCTTTAACTTACTTATTAAAGGAAAACTATAAAATTAATTTTTAAGCTTAAAACACTAAAACAAATGATAGTCTGTATATGCTTGTATTTCTGAGATTACTACTTATGCTCAGTGTTCACATATGTATATGGTCCTAGATGGAAAATTTACAAAGGATTAGGATTTCATATGCACTGCTTTTGTAATTTATGTCATCAACATAAAATATCTGTTGAATTTGAAGAATGACTTGTTAAAGAGTAGTGAAATATAAACAATCAGCAAAGTCAAGTTTCTAGAAAGATAGCTTCTTGTTAGGAATTATTCTTTTTAGTTGAAATAGTCTTTGTATTTCAAAACATATGTAATTTATAGTGAGTCATAGACAGCCCTTCAGTTTGTATCATCTGAAGAAATTACTTGTGCTTATTGAAAGAAAACTTCTAAAAATATAAAGGATGAAGCACCCTGTCAGCACAGATGAAATTTGCATCATTTTAAATGTTACAAAAATGGTGAGTGCAAGTATTTTCTAAAACAGGATGTATCTTAATGAGCTGAAGTAACTTTCACTTTAAAATAATTTACATGCTAATATTTTAAACATAAATAAGCTTATAATTTATGATGAATGAATACAAATTCAAATATATATTGTTGAACTTTTGAAAGTAGAGTTAGTCCTAGTGGAACACTTTCTGTTGTACATCTGCAGTAACTGCACAGTACAGAGTTCAAAACTGGGCAGTTTACTTGGCTTTGGAGTTCATCAGTTTCTTTTCCTGTAAAGTAGGACAAATACACTTTCCTCAAATGTACATGTGTGTACATAGAATAGGTGTTAAATATTAGTATGTTTTAAATGGAAACACAGTAATCACATTCCCTATTTGCATGACTTTTACTAAAAAAATTTAAATTGCAAGTGAAAAGGGACTTGATGTCCTAAGTATTTTATTCTGTATTTTACAGTAGACATCTGATTACAAATTGGTTTTGTGAGTGGGAGTGGTGGTGTTTTATTTGAAGAAGAAAAATTGGTATGAGTAGGACATTCATAATATTTGCTTTGTTTTTAGGACAAAAGAAAAGGCAGTTGCAGGGTAGCTTAGCTCTTTATTTGTTTTCTACAGCAGTATTGGCACAATAATAACTTGTTATATAGTTAAATGAAGTTAAATAGAGCCAAGAGATTTGTTATGCATTTTTTTTTTTTTTTTTTTTGGATGGGGTAAAGTAGAGGATTAGAGGGCTCATTATAAAACATTTGTTCACAGAGGATTCAGATCCAAGTAAAGTATACTTAGCCTTTCATGGCATAAAGAAATTTTCTGTTATCTTTTCACTTAAAAATGTTTCTGCCTAGATTACCTATCTCTTACATGACATTTTTGTTTTGCCCATATACTATCATTTGTAGAAAGCTTTGTGTTAAGTAATTTTTATATTAGAAGTTTGGAATTGTATATGAGTTGTCATTATCATTTTTAGCTACTACACATTTAGGGCCAAGATTTTATTTTTTAACCTTATTTTAGTAATTATTAAGAAAAAATTAGTTAAAATGCTATATGCCTAAAAACCTACTTAAAATTTCTGGCAGTACTGTTTTTTCTTAAAATTAATGCAGCCTCTTTTTAAGGAAGCGGGTTTATCTCATCAGATAGTCTCCTTGATGTTTTTCTTTTCTGATCTTTTTATAGAAACAGATATGATTTGCGGGACACTGTGTCCTCTTGGCAACACATTGTAGTTCAGTAGCCAGACAAGCATCAGAGAAAGAATGTAAAAGTAACATTTTCAACACTGCATTATTTATCAGCGCCTACCTAAAAGTAGAACTGGAATAACAAAAACAAAATTGACAAAATCTCTTTGGACTTTATCTTTGTTTAAAGATATTGCTGCATTTCCCTATTTTCATTTTTCACACAATTTGAGAGAATAAAATTCAAGCATCTTCAGTGTTTGTACTTCCATTCTTCTGTTGCGCTTTCTATTTTCACTGCTGTACTAGTGCTGCTCTTGGTGTTGAAATTCCCTCCACTAGGGAATTTCGCTAGGGAGGTTCCTTTTTTTGTCTCTTAGTCCCATTCACCTGTCAGAACTTCTTTCATGAATTTTTTTTTTCTTAGAATTTTTATTTTTTGTTTTATTTTTTTCTTGTTTCAGAACTTTTGTTTGTTTGTTTATTTATTTTTATGGCCAGCTCAGCCTGCCCTGAGGGCAGGACTGGTGCAGCATGTGGTGCTGGGGATCGAACCACAGTCCTTGCAGCCACCTAAGCTTTCCTAAGCAGGTGCTTTAGACCACTGAGCCATCCTGCTGGGCCCAGAGTTCCTTCCATGAGTACCATTGAGATGCCTGTCCTGTTCAGTAGAGTCTGCATATATTTTACTTGAATTCAACTAAATTTGACAGTAACACCAAACCAAGGGAAAAAATGAACAAAGAATGCTTCTTTTTCACTAGTAAGAAACATTTTTAAAACATCATGGATGCTATATGTAGGGAAGGCAATGACTTCATCTATTTTTTTCATAGAAGAAATATTCAATGTTGGAGGAAAAGCTAGTTTGCTTGGATTTATGAAGAGATTAAAATATACACAGAGAAATGGACAATATAGGGTCTTACAGGTATTAGGCTATGTTTACCTTACAGACACTTAGAGCAGTGGTTCTCAACCTGTGGGTCTCGACCCCAGAGGGTTGAACGACCAAAACACAGGCATCTCCTAAAGCCATCAGAAAATACGTATTTAAACTCATGCTATGCCGTGATAAAATGTTATTTATTGGAATTAGTAATTTGAAGTAGCCACCAAAGTTATTTTTTGGTTTGGGGTCACCGCAACATGAGGAACTGTGTTGCAGGGTCACGGCATTAGAAAGGTTGAGAACCACTGCTTTAGAGTCTTACCCCTGTGCACTTTTCTGTGATGGCTGTATTGCATTTAGTCATTTACATCTCTTTTAGCAAACTCATGGGTTTGTTTGTTGTATATTCTAGTTGTAGAAATGTTTGAAGCAAAGATGACTAGGTTATTCCATTCCCCTGTCTAATTTTGCTTTTGTCAGATAGATACGTTTGTATGAATGCAGTTCATAGTCAAAATAGGCATAAGCAAAAGAATACAGTGCTGCTCCTTTTATATTTCATGTTCAACTGTCACTTGAGACCAGTGGCTTACTGAAAAATAATTTCATATGTCCACAAATATATTATTGGAGCTAGTTCGTATGAGCCATGTTAGGAAGGAATTAAAGGCAATGAGCCTTAAATGTTTAGGATTTGATTATAATCTTATCTTAGAAGCTTTAATGTTACTAATCTTTTCATAGTAATCCCCAGTGGAAGATATTATTTCTTATTTTCTTAACATTTTTACTTCTAAGTATGTTTATCACAATTTAAAGGTCTTTATTAAAGAATAGTTTATATTGGCGTAACAATAAATGTCCAAAGTAGTTGAAATAGTATTAAATAACTTTTTCTAGTAGTAATTTAAACACTAAATAATGTGTTTGGAGAAGGAAATTATAAATGAATTTAGCTAACAATTTCTATTGCTAACAAATATTATTTATTTATTTACTGATAAATCTGTAAAATAATTTTACTGTAATGAACAGATTTTCAACAGTGTCTGGGGCTAATTTACTAGACATGTTTTTGAAGACTTGGTTTGACCAGGTGAGGATATAAGTTAGTGATAGTAAACTTTCCAGACCTTTCAGTGATATAAACAGCCATCTGTGGATGTATGCCATAAGTTTGTTGCCACTGAATAGGTCCTTAGAATCATTTAATTTGTAATAATGAATTGGAATTTTAGGACCCAGTTAGATGTAGAAATTTTTTTTTTTTTGATGTTTTGCAGCATGTCTTACATATTTTAATGCATTCAAAATTGCTAACAAACTAGAAAATACAGTGGTGTCTCTAGTGAATGCAAGGTGAAACTGATTTTATACTTGGCGAAATACCTTTTTTTTTTTTTTAAAGACAGGGTCTCGCTGTAGTTCAGACTGGCCTTGAACTCACTGTGCAGGACTTAGCGATCCTCTTGCCTCAGCCTCCCAAGTGCTGGGATTACAGGCATGTGACACCATGCCTGACATTCTCTGTAAACACTGTAGAAAAGTTGATAACCATCACATTTTAAAAGATAAAAAGTACTCATAAAGGTTGATTTGTGTGAGTAGATCATCACTAGGATGCTCAAAGGAAGAACTCATAATTATTAAGAGTTTTATTTTACCCACCCAGCACATGTATGTTGTCTCATGATTGTGGTAAAACAGTATTCAATCTGGAAATTAATGCTTATTTTTCTATCTACTGTTTCTCTAATCTGTATAGAATCAAACTACTTTATATTAAATGTGAGGAAAATTCTCTTTGTTTTTTTTTTTTGAAAGTTCTGTTTATATTTTATAATACATTGTAAGACAGTGGCTTATTTTCATGTAGTGGTCATGAAGTTATAGCAAGCTAGATCTGATAGTCCAGTCACCATTTTCTCTTAGCTGTAATTGCTGAAAATGGAGTTTAGAGAAATAAAGTGTTTTTGCCCATTCATTATGGTTTAGAGCCTGTGCCAGGGTAAATTACTTCTTAATATATGTGTGTCATCTTTTTTTGATCCTTTACTGTTACTGTAAATTTTGAAAGAACTTAAAGTCAATTTTGTGGGGAAAAGTGCAGTGTACTTATAGTGGATCATGTACTACCAGGAAGTTATTATCGTGCAGCTGCTGTAGTGATGACAGGTTGACATCACCCTAGAGTGACCGGAATAGTGTAGTATAAAAATTGCTCTGCTTGTTCCTAAAATAAATTGAAAATAACCGAAATACCCAGAAATGTGACTCAGAATGATGGGCGGTAGACAGTGCCAACTCTATTCTTTAAGTACTTTGTTTCATTAAAAAATTATGTGTGGCATACACAGTTAAATGCCCATATCATATCCACATGCACTCACACTTAGACGTCTGTAGTTCACACACAGACATGTGTACACACATACTTATATTATTAGGACAGCTATCAAAACAGAAACAGTATTGCAGAAATACTTCTGCGGATTTTCTAAAAGGCTTTATGTAGATATTTTCTCTGTAGATAGACTAGAATATAGTGAGTTAATGCTGTAACAGTGGAATCTTCTGTTTCTGGTTCCATTTAGCAATGTAGTATGTTCTGTAGGGTTTGATGAATTTGACATTATGAGAGGAACTACATTACAACAACAACTATTATTTTATTGAAATGATTCTCCTAAGAAATGAAAGTAAAAAGGACCATGTCATTGTAATGCAGTGTATCTTTTGTTTGCTGCTGTTCTTTTCTGTTTTTGACATACATGTGCTTGATATTTGTGGTGTGAATGGGTGATAGACACCACAAAGTACTACCACATTTTGTTAAATAAATTTGTTAAAATGGTTATTTAAATTGCTAGAAAGCACATTCTCAACCTTGAGATAAATAACTGAAAATAGTACCAGAGAATGCAAAAATTTATTCTTTATGTATACTTCACAATATTTGTAATTAACACAATTTCAGTTGTTTTTACTTAGAACATTGTTAAATTTATAGAATTTGAAGGTCTGCCATCTTGCCTCTGCCCTTTACTATATCAGATGACTGCTCATCAGCACCTTTACTTTATTCACTAATTGCAGCCCTTTGGTGTAAGGTCCCAAACTGTAAAGCACGACAGTGAACAGAGGGTCTTATAATCAAATGTGAGTCAAAGAAGCTAAACAGATAAAATTACACTAGGAGAATTTTTAAAACTTGCAGGTCTTATAGCAAGGAAATATATTGAAGATGAGAAGAACCTGGTAAATAAGAGTATTAAGAAAAGTAAAAAAAAAAAAATTCTTTGTTTGAACTTGTGTTAAATGATTTGCAGATGAAAATCAGAATTCTTTAACCTGTTAGCCTAAATTGCTGCTGGGAATGCCATTTTCTGTGCTAATAAATAGAAAAACCATATGGTGATTGGTATAAAACAATATTTTCAAGTATAATACTTCTATTTTTGCTTATTTATAAGACCTATATATTAATGATGCTGATTGTTCTGTGACTATTATTTTTATTAAATAATAATGAATTTTCTTTACTTCTATTCACAGTTTTTTTAAAAATGTGTTTAGTACGGGGTGTATAGGGTCTCACTACACAGATTGGACTTGTAGTGATTCTCCTGTTTCCGGGTTCCCAAGCTTTGGGATTACAGGTGTCTGCTACCCCACCGGGTCTTGGTGGCTGGCTTGGTGTGGCATGTGGTATAGGAGACTGAACATTTGCTAGGCAGGTGCTTCTCCACTGAGCTATCTTGCTGGCCTTTCACTTCTGCTCTAAATGGTTTGTTGTAGTTGTGTGTATGTTGTGTATTTTTTTTTGAAAACTAATGATGTTGAACATATTTTCATATGCCTGTTAGGCATTCATATTTGTATTTTGGTGAAATGTCCATTAATTGGGTTATTTTTATTACTGTGTAAGAAGAGTCTGTTATATGTATTACAGTTAGTAGTTAATTAGGGGCCAGGGAGATAGCTCCACGGCACAAGTACCTGCTTGGCAAGGGCAAGGTTGTGAGTTTGAGCCCTGGTTCTGAAAAAAAAAAAAATACATACACACACAAAAAACAACAACAATAAAAACAAATAGTAGTTAATTATAAAATGTGTGGCTTACAAATACTTTTTCTATATTTTTAAAAGAGGGAACGTTTGCACCCATTCCCATTCTCATTCACTGGATTGATAAATTTAGACCATTTATCTTGACAGTTACAAATGACTTATTCTTTACATATTATTTTTCATCTTGTCGATTCCTTGTCTTTGCCTTTTAACTGCCTGTCTTGACCCGCAGATCTTTCTACTGGTGTTCTAGGCATTGTAGCCTTGCTTTTGTCGCTTTGAAATACCCATCAACATTTTGGAGTGTTAGTTTGGTGGTCATAAAAGTTTTCAGTTTTTTATGTATGTATCTTATTTTTTGACTGATTTTTGAAAGATAATTTTGCAGGGTATATCAGTCTGGGTTTGATGTTTTTGTTTTTCAGGACTTAAAATGCTTTACTCCAAGCTCTCCTTTGCTTCAGGTTTTATGTTGAGAAGTCTGCTCTGATTCTGATTGGTTTTGCTTTATGGGTCATTTGTTTCTTTTCTCTAACCACTTTTATTTTATTTTTTATTTATTTTTTAAATTATTTTATTTTTTTCTTGTTTCAGAACTTTTGTTTATTTATTTATTTATTTTTATGGCTGGCTCAGCCTGCCCTGAGGGCAGGGCTGGCGCAGCATGTGGTGCCGGGGACCTAACCACGGTCCCTGCAGCTAGCCCAAGCTTTCCTAAGCAGGCGCTTAAGACTACTGAGCCATCCTGCCGGGTCCCCTTCTCTAACCACTTTTAATATTCTGGTTTTGTAACATATTTCTGGGATCTTCATTATTATATGCCTTTATGTATAACTATTTCATCATGCTAATTGATTTTATATATGCCTTGCTTACTGTATGTTAAATTCTTTTTCTATGCCTGGGAAATTTTCTGCCATTCCTCTGTGAACAGCTCTTTTTATGTCTTTTGTGCTGTCTTCTGATTTTTCATTGACTGATCAATCTTTTGTTGTTGTTTGCATCACCTTACAGCTGTTGGACTGAGTTTTCATGGACTACTTTTAAGAAATATTACTTTCTGTGATTGCTAACTGCAATCCTGTCTTCTAGATCTGATATTCTTTCATCACCTTGGTTTACTCTGCTGCATAAACTTTCAGTGAAATTTTTAATGTCCTGGATATCTCTGTGAATATTTCATGGATTCTGTTTCTTACATTGGACATTCACAGCTTCCATCATGTTCCTAAGTGCTTCTTCTTTTTCTTTTTTTGGCTCCTCTAGATTTTCTGAGCCAGCCCTTTATTATGATTGTTACCCCCCCCCCCTTTTTTTTTTTTACCTGAGAGACTGAGGAATTTCTGATCAGATTTTCTCTGTAGCCTTATTCATCTTTTATTTTTTAAACTTTTGTTGTTATCATTTCAAAAATTCATGTCTGTTGCTTCTGATTTACAGTATGGCATTGTGTTGTCCTGGATGGGTCGGAGGTCTGGGGTTGCATTTTGCTTTTGCTTTTTTTTAGTTTTCTGAATTTTTTATATTTTCATTTGTTTTCTGTATTGATGCTTGTACGTTTCTTATGGTAAGTAGCTTCATTACTGGTATTGAAGCTTCCCTGGGAAATGTCTGCTCTTCAGAGATGTCTTCTAGGTGCAGCTGGCTCTTTGCCTTTGTGGCCTTCCTATGATCCTGCCTTCGCAATTAGTTAGGAATGAGAAATTGCTATCCATTTGGCCCAGCATTCAGTCTTTTGGTCCTGAACTGTGGTGATACTTATTATTCCAGGGAATCACAATGTTGTCATATAAGGGAGAACAACTGATGATAACAGGTATGAAACCTGAGTTAATGTAATAATAGTGGTAGCATTTAGCACATCCTAAAAACTGACAAGATGTGGTAATATTAATTTGGTATCCTTAAACATAACAGCAAGATCTACAGTTATATAACAGACTCACATAAATCAGGAACTTAGATGCTCCGAGTTTCTTACTAGTAATTTAATTTTATCATTTGAGGGGTAAGTTAAGAGGTTTAGGGGAAAAGTTATATGGATGATGAAAAGAAATGTAGTAGAAGAAAGGCTTAAGGACAGAGGATGATCACCCAGGCTTTGGGAAACTGGAGAGAAGAAAATAGGCAAGGAAGAATGAAGCAAAAGAATGTTGAAAAGAGCCAGAAAGACTAGAGTCAGTATTTACTCATGAAAAACATCAAACAGTGAAGATAATTGAAGAGAGAAAAAGCTAAACAATACAAAACAAACAAACAAACAAACAGTAAAAGCAGAAACCTAAGCAACCCTAACAGATAGACAGCAAAAGGAAACCAAAACAAACAATAAAATTCTTGTGCTCACAGTTCTGAGGTTGTAGGCACGTCAGCGCCCAAGTCTTTATTGGGCAACCCAACCAAATCTGCAGTACAATTAGTCCTGGGTGGGGGCTTATCTTTGTTTCTCAATGTAGGGGCTGTTGCCAGAATCTTTAGTTAGCAACTTTCTGGGCATCCTTTGGCAACCTGCTTGTGTCCCCTTATCGTCTCTCAGTTGCTGTGGCAGCCTCAAACAGACAACCCAAGGGTGCTCCCAGTCCTCTGTGTAGTTATCCCCTCCCCACTCTTGCACAGCCTCCTCTGTTGCAGTCTACTGTTGGCTCCTCTCTTCTCTCGCAGCTGGAAACAGGTGTTGGGGGCTGTCTATTGACTCACTGCCCTTGCCATGGCTCTGTGTGCCACTTGTCTCTTTTCTTGTCCCATTGGGAGCAGGATGCGGGAGCGGTGACTTCCCATTCATTGCCCCACTGTATCCCAAGGCTCCTTAAGTCCCACATCCTTTTCCTCCTGAGGAGTAGCCAAGAGAAGTGGTGCTGTTTCACTCATTATCCTCATCATCTCCACTGTAGTCCCTGACCATGTTGCTGGTGGAGTTGCCAGTTAGTAGGTATGACGCACTACAAAAACAGATAGCTAGGGGCCCATGAGGGAGGGAGCAGCTTCCAGTTACTTGTCCCTTTGTGTGCTGGGGAATTTGCTATCTGGCCACACTGTTCCCTGTTTGGAGGGAGGCAGACTAGGCCTTGCATTGCAGATCTATCCTCTGTGGCTTATGTTTACTATGCTATCATAGTTTATCCTTTTTTTTTTTTGAGAACTTCCAGAATAGTTGGTCCTACTCTGCACACAAGCTGAGGTCCTATATGCAATCCAGTGGACTGCTTTGCCATTTCTCCCCCCCCCCCCTGTGAGTGAATGAGTGAGTGTGTGTGTGTGTGTGTGAAATCTCTTATTTCAGATCAATTT
>PVJA010014631.1:0-10972 GCA_004027025.1 Myocastor coypus | reverse complement strand
AACAGTGGCAGAGAGCAAGCCTCTTTCCCTCCCTTTTATTGCATTGAGGCTATCTGCCCCAGAATGGCGGGGGCCTTAATCCTAGTAGCAGTCACACCCACAATCCCAGCATTAGATTGTGAATTAATAACAAGCTCTAGATAGCAAACTTCAGGTACTTGGATGTTGCTACTAACATTTAAGAAAACAATTAGTTTTGGGGGGAATTGCTTCCCATTGATATGACTTAACAAAGCTTGTCCTTCTTCTGTATTATCTCCCCTAGGTAATACTTTGTTTCTTCAAAATACCTATTCCATGTCATCCTTTCTGGACTTTACTCTCTAACATTTATCTAAAGTGAAAAATTGAATATTAATTGGGTTATAACACATATAATACAGAGTCTTACTACACAGTTTGGACTCATAGTGATTCCCCTTTCTTAGCTTCCCTAGTGCTAGAATTAGAGGTGTGCAACACCATGCCCAGTTTCAGTGGCTGGCACCACTGCTTGAGGCCTTCTGGTGGTCAAAGCAGGGTCCTCGTACTTGCGAGGCAGGCACTTAATACAGTGGAGCTATCTCCATTGCCCTAGAACTATTATTTAAAGTTATTAATTTTCTCCATTTTTCTGACAGGGTCAACATATTTCATTGGCACCTATTCAGAAACTTGAGGAAGCTCTATATGAATACCAACCACTGCAGATAGAGACATGTGGGCCTCCAGTTCCTGAGCTTGAGATGTTAGGCAGACTTGGGTAAGTGTGCAAAAGAACTTCGAGTAAACAGCTGATGTGTTCAGTTTTCTTCAGCTACTTCTTCTTTTTTAAATGTATTTAATACAGGGTCTATAAGGTGTCACTACACAGATTGAGCTTATAGTAGTCCTCCTGTTTTCAGCCTCCCAAGCACCGGAATTACAGGCATGCGCCCCCACACCCAGTCTCAATTGCCAAGTGTCATTGTGTCCTGGGGGCAGGGCCAGCATAGTATACTGGGATTAAACCCTGGTCCCTGTGCTCTCTTCAGCTGTTTTTAATTACTACTTAAACATGCTTAGTTTTTTTTTTAATAGTAATTTTGTTATAATTTATGTTACAACATTTAAGATGGCTTTCCACAAGTATAAACTATACATTATATAACAGATGAAGCACCATTTACTACATGCTGAATTAATTTTAAGTTTAAAATATAATTTTACAATGATAGATACTGTACTTGGTTACTGTCAATTTTAAGACATCATAATGTTCAAAAAGGTTCAATATACTCTTATTCTTTTGAGATAGGGTCTTGGCTCTTAGTTCATGCTGGCTTTAAAGTCACAGCAATCCTCCTGCTTCAGCCTACCAAGTGCTGGGGCACCAGCCATTCTTAGGTTTTTGGTTTATAAGAACTGAACTCTTATAAAAATTTCTTTGCATTGTCTAATACTGTAAAGTTTCACTTACTAAGTTTTTAGTGAACCTATTAAGTTTTTGAGATTGATACTAGAATGGAAAAAGTTTCCTGTTAAGTCTTTCTTCACAGGTATATTGAAGTCTCTGTTCATTTTTAGGCTACTGTATTTCTATTTTCTTTTTAAGGTGGAGCTTAATAGTAAGCCAAGAAAAATAGAGTTGGGCTCCTTGCAATAAGGACGTTTATTTACATCTGCTGTCCACAGTGAAACTATGAGATAAGAGTCTTGAAATGTCTTTCTCAAAAGGCACACTGTAGGGCTGACTTAGTGGGCTGGTCATGTCATACTCCTAAAGATGAAAACCTGGACTGAAGCTTTTGTGAGTCATGGACAACATGCTCACGCTGTGTCTTATGGGAGTATGTGGGTATTTGACATTTGAAAAATATGGCCTCAGTTGTTTCTGGATGGCCCAAGTCGTCCATCTGTTTTCTCAAAGTAAACTCTTCAGTGGATGACTGACCTAGAGGCCACTGTTAACTAACAAAAGAAAATATTGTAAACAAAATAATGTGGAAGGAAGTATAGGAGAGGGCCAAATAATGAAAACAGGGCAAGAATACCTCAACACAAGAAACAAGAAAATTGAAACATGTAATGAAATGTACATGTGGGCTGGCGAGATAGCTCAGCGATCTAAAGCTCCTGCTTAGGCAAGCTTAGGCAACCTGAGGGCCCACGGTTTGATACTTGGCACCACATGTGCCAGCCCCATCCCTAGGGCAGGCTGAGCGGCCATAGCATAAATAAATGAAAAGATAGATACATATATATCTTTCAAATCAAAATCAAAGGCTTAGACTTCGTGCATAGTCACTTATGATACTATGATCATTGGGGTTCCAAAGTAAACTTAGGGGGGAGCCTACTACTTAGCTCAGTGGTTTAAGCACCTGCTCAGGCAAATGCAGCAACAGCCACAGGACTGGGGTTCGATCCCCAGCTCCACATGCCTTACCAGTCTGCTGTTAAGGCAGCCTGAGCCAGCCAAAAAAAAAAAAAAAAAAAAAAAGCTTTCGCAACTTATAGGGGCCTGTGGCTTAGCTCAGTTGTTTAAGCGCCTGCTTGGGCAAATGCAGTCAGGCACAGAGGACTGGGGTTCGATCCGCAACTCCACAAGCCCACAAGCCTTACCCAGCCTGCCGTTAAGACAACCTGGGCCAGCCTTCCCAAAGTAAACTTAAAATTAGATGAGATATTATTTAAATTTGTCATTGCATAGATCTTAAGGGTAGATTTTTTGCTAGTTCTCTATTCTCTGAAAATCTGTTTTCTTTTAGTCTCTAGGCAAAAAGGCAATGCAATGTGAAACAAAACCTAACTCCTGCGAGGTTATAGATTCATCAAATCATTGTCCTGTATGCAAAGACTGAGGCTTGATAAGATAAAGAACATTGTCTTTTGTGACATAAATGTTCTATAAGCACTGGTTCCTTACATTTCTTATTTAATTATCAAGACCTATAACTTTGTACCTTTAAAATAAGTTTCTATAAAAGTCGTTACTTTTAATGCCAATGAAGATAGCATACTTTAAATAGAAACAATTTTGTTTTCCCTTGTCTAATAATTTTACCATAAATTTACATTTGACAGATCAAGGAAATCATTATGTGTAGTAATAATGCTTTGTGTTTTTATTACATGTGGATAAGTAAAATATATGACAACAGTATTGTAAAGATCAGAGTGGAGGAAAGGGAAGTGTAGTTTCACTTTGTGAATGTAATGTTATAATGGTACCTAGAAATAGTCTGCGATGAGTTAAAAATGTGTAATATGAACTTTAAAACTTAAAAATAATAAAACAAGAAGAGATGGCCAATTAGAAAACAATGGTATCATAAAAGTAATTATGAAAAGCAAGGCAGGAAAAGAAACAAAAAGAAGAAATGGTCAATAGAAAAGTAAAAGTATAGGAATAGGTTTAATTTTAACCATCCCAAAAGTTATATCTAAAATGCTATAAACAAGCACAATAAATAGAAATTTCTGTCGTGAAATCAATTTTTTATTATCTATACTGTCCAGGGTGGTAGCCACATATTTCTACTGAGGTCTTGAAAATATTTATATTTTGTATTTTTGGTGAGGCATGTTTGTAGTACATAGTGATTACATTTCTTGTGAAGAATTGGTATACTTACATCATCCATCTCAGTTCCTTTATTCCCTTCCTCACTTCTCTCTCCCTTTCTTCCATTTCCTGATCTCTCTCCTATTTACAAAAGGTCTATCTCTCTGTTTCCTGTTATATATGTATGTATGTATGTTTTTATTTATTTGCTGTTTACTTTTGTGAGCCCTTGAAATTAGCCTGATTTAACTGAAGAACTGAATTTTACATTTTATTAAATTGTGTTAAATGTTGCTAGTGGTTATTAGCAAACACAAGTCTACAAGTAATAGAGATTGCAAAATTTGAGTAAAAGAGACAATAGAAAAGTTACCAAATTATCTAGGTACCTAGCTTAAGATAGGCATATTAGAAATACCTTTGAGCTTTTTGGTTTTGTGTTTTGTTTCTTGATTTTATAACTATTTCAACCATTATTTCTTCAGACATTTCCTCTGAATCATGTGGAGGTTCTACTTTCAATTTTTTGAAGCCATTCTATATTATTTTGCATTTATATATTCACTAACAGTGTAATAGGGTTTTTGTTTTTTTGGTGCTACCTGGGATCTAACTCAGGACCTTGCACTTGCAAGGTAAGCACTTATTCCACTGAGCTATCTCCCTGGCCCTCTACACCCTTGTCAACAACAACTTCGTTAGACTTCTTGATAACAGTTATCTTAACAGGTGTCAGATGATATCCTTCTCAATTTGACTTGCATTTTCCTGATAATTGATGATAACGAACATGTTTTCATATACTACATATTGTTCATTCCTATGTTATCCTTGGAAGACTATCTGTTCATATGTTTTGCACATTTTTAAATGAGTCACTTAACAGCAACAAAAGCAGAAAGATCACTGCATCCCAAACCAGGAGGAAGGTTTTTATAAGCTAAGCTAGCTGAAGTGGACTTTGGCCAATTAGAATGTATCTGGCCTTTGTCCAAAGTTATTAACATGTGAAATATCAGTTAGGATGCTTGGCCAACTGGTGTAACAACTTGCTGTCCAGGGCTTGGGATGCCTCCAGAATCATCACCTGGTAGTCATGATGACAGTTTCAGCCAAGGTGTCTGGCCTATGTTAAGCTGAACGTCTAGCTGGAAAGAAAGAGTAGAATTTGGAGGAGGACACCCAGGTTACTGTAATTATCTCCCAGTAGCTCTGCCTCTAAACAAAACAGATGAAGTTTCCACATTCTCAATACCTCACAGTTGGGATTAAATTTTAACACATGAACCCTTGTGGTTTCCACTCAAATTTTATCCACGCCAAAGTCCTAGTACTAAATTTCTTCGGTCCTGTCTTTTTGGGGATTTTCTACATAGTGGCCTATGTTATCTACAAATAGGCATTGTTTTATTTTTTCCTTTTCTGTTTGAATGCATTTTGTTTCTTTTCATGGTTGATGGCTCCTGGTAATATTTTCAGTACCATGTTGAATAGAAGTGAGATGTGCATTATTACCTTGCCCTGCGTCTTGAAGGAAAAGCTTTCATTTTTCCCCTATTGATTATGATGTTAACTACATTTTATGTTGTTGAGTAACTTCATTTTCAAGCTGTGCATTGAGAGTTTTTATCATGAAAAGCCTTTCAACTTATTAAATGCTTCTGTATCTATTGAATGATTACAGGGTTTCTATTTTTCCTACAATATGAAGTGTATCCCATTGAGTTGGGTGTGTTTAAACCTTATATGATAGAGATATATACTTTTTATTTATACTGTACATTTTTTTGCTAGTGTGTTAAATTTGATTTCTTGGCATATTATTGATAATTTCTGCACGTTTGTTCATTAGTGATATTAGCTTTTATGCTCTTTTACTTTGTTTCATGCTTTTTTCCTGTAGTGTCTTTGTCAGGCTGTTGTGTTGTGGTATAGACTAAGGCCTAGAGTGTTTTCTCCAGGTTTTTTGTTTTTTTAAGTTTGAATATTTATGTTCTTGGCTGTGTGTTTTATAGAATTTATTATGGAAGCCATAAGGTGTAGGGTATTTCTTTGTGAAAATGTTCTTGATTACTATTTCACTCTGCTATTTATAGGTCTGTTGAATAGATTTTTTCCTCTCAAAGATTTAATCTTGGTAGGTTTTGATGATAAAAATTTTCCCATTTCATCTGAATTATTCTTTGTTAGGATATCATTGCTTATAGTATGCTCTTATCCTTTTTATGTCTAGAATTAGTAGCACACTAATTTTCTGATTTTAGTAACCTGACTCTTCCCTGGGTTTCCCTCCCCAGTTTATCAAACTAAAGATTTGTCAATTTTTAAAAATCTTTTGACTAGGTTTTATACCCAAAATGAAAGTACTGAAGTCTTGAAGTATAATTGTAGAAGAATATTGCCTCTTGGAATTCTGACAGCTTTTTTTTTTCATATATTTGGGTTATTTGTTATTGAGTACACATTTATTTGTAGTATGTTTTTAATATATTAAGCCTTTTATTGATTTTTTGTCTTGTAGTTAGTTTTAGTTAAAATTGTTATTATTGTTGTCACTATTACCACCATCATCATCATCATTATTATTTTAATTTGTGTATTTGGTACAGGGTCTTGCAATGCAGCCCAGTCTCATAGTGATCCTCCTGTTTCAGCTTCCCTAGTGCTGGGATTATAAGCATGGGCCACCACACATCCAGTCTCAGGGGCCAGCTTGGTGGGCCGAGGCAGGCCTGTGCACAAGTGGTACCTGAGGTGGAACCTAGGTCCTTGCTCTTGCCGAGCAAGCACTTAGACTGCTGAGCTACTTCCCTGATCCCTTAAAAGTCTACTTTTGTCTGCTAGTAGTATTACTACTGCTTCTGCTATATTTTGATTACTATTAACACAGAATATCCTTTCCATTCTTTTAATTTGAACTTATTTATGTTTTTTGAACTAAAGTTAGACTTTTTTGCACGGTATTTAGATAGATAATTTAAAAAATTGGTTCTGTCTGGATGTGACTTGTATGCCTGTGTAATTCCAGCACCGGGGAGGTTGAGCCAGGACTGCTGCATGGGTAAGGCCAACCTGAACTACATAGTGAGAGCCTGTCTCAAAGATAAAAACAAACAAACAGACACCTCCAAGAATTCTTCCTTTGTTTTGATTGGAAACATTTACTCCATTTAAAGTAATAAGTGGAAAGAAAGGTCTTCTGTCATTTTTCTGTTTGTTGCTATGTGCTTTACTTTCCCTATAACATGTTTCCTATCTTACAGTCATGTTTTCAACTAATATTTTTGTAATACGTTGTTTAAATTCATTACATATTTCCTATTGTGTGTGTGTGTGTGTGTGTGTTTGTGTGTGTATGTGATATGCTGGGTATTGAACTCAGGGCCTATGCACTGAGTTATTTTCCCTGTTCATTTTTCAGAAATTTCTTTAAGATTTTGAGACAGAGCCTCACGAAGTTGTTAAATTATCCAGCCTAGGCTCAAAGGGATTATAGTGTATGCTGCTACGTCCAGCTCCTACTTTATATATTCTGTATGGTGGCCATGGTGTTTATATTTCCCTAATTTATAACACTAACTGGAACTTATACTAGTTTAACTTTAATAACACAAAATCTTTAGTCTTTTAATAGTCTGTCCTCCTTTCAGTTGTTGGTGACACAGAATTACATCATTTTATATTATGTATTTGAGAATATAAACTAATGTATATATTGGTCTCTTAGATTATGTAGAAAACAAAATGTGGAGTTTCAAACCAAACTTGTAATACTACTAGCTATTGTATTAAGACTAATATGCACTTGCTCTATTTTCTTGTGTCTAGTGATAAGCCCATAAAGACATTCCAATGTTCCAATTTTTATATCTAACATTTCTACTGCTTTTTATAGTTTCTGCTTCTTTGCTTAAATTCCCTGCCTTTGCATACATGTTCCCAAATTTTTTCATCATATTCTTTAATTTATTAGTCAAAGTATTTGAAAACATTCCTCCTTAATAGTTTGAATTTATTTGGGTCTGATTCTGTCAACTGTTTTATGTCTTGGTGATTGATTTGTTGTGCCCTTGTTTCTTGCTATTATCATTGGAATATTAGACATTCTGTGTAACAAAGTAGTATTTACTAAAATAGGTAATTTTATGCCTAGAAATATTTACACTTTTTTTCCTAGTCCATTAGCTGAAGTATTGAATATTAATTCTGTGCCATAATCTTTGAAATTTGTTGTTACCCTAATTATAGTCATCGTTTTAGATTTTTTTTTCAAGTTTCAATTTTTTATTGTTTAAATTTAACAATGGTTATATTACATATTTTCATCATCAGATCAGTTTAGATTAATACATATAGGTATATAAGCTTGATCAAACAATTAAACATTAACCCTTCTAAATCAACATTACTTTTTTTTTTTCTTTTCCCCTTTCTTTTCTTTGAAAGTTGACATATTGCATAATGTCCTCCCAATCGTTCTACAGAGTACAGTGTGTGGGCATGACCCACCTCCCTATTGATGTTGCTTAGAAAAAAAAAAAAAAAGAGGAAAAGAATATACTTCTCTTTGGACTAAGAGGAAGCAGGTACATATACAGTCAAATGTTCTGCAATTGCAGTGGGCCACCAGTGAAGCTTGTGATGTTGGAGGCTATTGAATCTAAGCCTCCTAAAGCTCATCTCACCAATGTAGCTCTGCGTTTCATGCATTGTAATTAAGCATTTTTTTTTTTTTTTTTCTTGCTGGCGTTTTAGATTTTTAAATCATGGCTTATTGCCTCTTTGGGCATAGTACTTGGAAGGTTTTTGTACATATTCTGTTCTACTCTCAGTTTTTAACAGGTTCTGCTCACCTAAGCAACAGAGGGATTTTCTTTTGGTGTTTCTCTCTAGCAGGAGTTTTTACTTTAAGAATTACGTAGGAGCAAGGAGATTTCTCCTTCTTCTGTTCCAAGTTTGGTCTTAGGATATAGCATGTGACTGAGCCTCAGAGTGGTGCTTTGTTTTTCTCTTTCCCAAAAGTTAGCAACTTATATCTCTTTGTTTAGGGCTCAGTATGCCTTTGTGTCATTGTGGGGCCCTAGGTAGGAGTCAGCTTTCTGCTTTTCTTCAGTGGCTGCTGGCCTTTACCTGTTGCAGGGTTGAGAAGGGACAATACTTTTTTTTTTTAATTTCTTCCCAACCTTTATCCTTTCTTAGCAGTGGATACCTGACTGCTGTTTTAATAGTTCATTTTCACTTGTATTTAGAGTACAGTTATTTAGGATTTTGTTTATTTCATGGAATATCTTAATTCCTTCTTAAAATCTGCTATGATGGTGCTATTGTTATGTTTGTGTAAATGAGTATTTAGGTAATAACCCTATTGGAAGTCTGTGTAGTGGGCTAGGGACATAGCTCAGTGGTACAGCATCTTCTTGGCAAGCACAAAGTCCTGAGTTCGATTCCCAGTATTAAAAAATTATGTGTACTCATTTCCAGTGAATTATTAAATAAAATAAATTTGAGCAACACTTCTGATTGCTTGGAGTCCTCTTTATTTCCTTTTGTCTTTATCATGGTGCTTTAGAGTTTTCAATCTAGAATGTATCCTTTAGAGATGTTTGTACTTTTACCAAAATTTTCATAGTTATGTCTGAATTTAACCTAAATAAAAGAAGAGATTTGACTACCAATTTTAGTGGTGGTGATCATTTCAAGAAGTGGATTTTTAAAATCTTAATAAAAGCTATATAAGGGAGCTGGGGAGATAGCTCCGAGGCAAAAGTGCCTGCTGGGCAAGTGCAAGGTCGTGAGTTTGAACCCCAGTCCCACAAAATAAATAAATGAATGAATGAATGAATGAATGAATGAATGAATACATAAATAAATACATAAATAAAAGCTATATATATATTATATATCTGAAACATTAATAAAAAGCCAAATTGTTTTGATGACAAACAAGTATGTACTTAAAACAATAGATCTTGGCTGTGCAGTTTCTTTTAGATGTCTATGACTTCATAATGGAGGAGCATCTAGATGAACAATAACAAAGCCCAAATGTCTAAAAAAAATCTATTATTATTTTTATTTGGTCCAGGAATTGTCTATAAATGTCAGTGTTCTATGTTTTTCTTTCCACCATTCTATTGTGACAATGGGATTAAGTTCCTTTTATTTACTTACTTGCATTTTGGGATAGGATCTTGCTATGGTGCCCATGTTGGCCTAGAACTCTGAGGTGGCCTTGATGTCTTCAGTTCAAGAGAACCTCCTACCTTAGTTGAATAGTTGGGACTATGGGCATGCACCATTACACCCAGTTGAAATTAAATTCATTATAGTCAATTTTAGTTATTTGGAGACAGTGTTAATTCAAATATTCTTTTAGGGGCATGTGTTATAATGTTGTCTACCAAAGTAAATCCTATCCTACAAGTTCATTTCCTTTTTGGAATTATTTTTTTAAAGCTATATGTTTTCCTACTGTTTTGTTACTAAAGACTCAAGAATCTATTTTCCCCTAATTGAATTTTTAGAAATACCTAGAAAGTGAAGGAGTTGCAGTGTGACATTACATTTCAGCAAATGATCTGGTGTCCTCCAAGGCACTGCTTTCCAGGAATAAGGATTGTGTTGTTCAGTTGATTAAAACTACCAGGTCCACTTTAGGTCCACTTTAGGTCCACTTTGCTAGAAGATTCTGACTGTTACACTCCAGTTGTCTTTTAGAAAGGTCTGTTCTCCTAACAGTTTCCATTATTCTCTTTTCCCAAGAAAATTTCCATATTATTTTTCCTATAAAGGGAAATACAATTTTTCTAGGCACAAAGAATAAAACCTCATGCTCTCATTTTTATGTGATTTTTGAAAAGCATATATGACAAATTAAAATCCATGCAGTTTTTTTGTAGTTTCATTTTAATGCTAAAATGTAGAGGGACACTTTCAAAATAATTTTAATTGCTGTATTTTGTGTAAGAAGTTGTTGACATTAGGACTTGGGAGACAATGTGTCTCCATAGAAGTATGTTTTTATTTTTTTATAAATCTTTGATAAAAGATAAGATGAAAAGTAGACTGCCATGAGATTTTTATGTGTAGCTATTACTAAGATCCTTTCTAAGTTAAACTTGAGAAGCAGATGAAGAATACATAGGAGTTCCCCCAAGAAATACCATGAATGTACACTGGTAGTTCAGATTGCATTGCTGGTTCTCTTCTGATTGCTCATAGAGCGATGTCTAAGCATTTCTTATTAATTGTAGGACAATGGGAACAAGCACTGAGAAAGCAGGATGAATAATTAAAATTCCCTAGATAATCAGGGGCAAACCTGTCACATGAGTGGCATAGCCAGCTGTTTCTTATCATGGAAAGTTCCAAGAGGTTCACCATCACTGCCTAGACTATGGCCTCAGTAGCTAGTTAGGACAGGCAATGCATCTAAACAGCTGCCTT
>PVJA010014630.1:0-47032 GCA_004027025.1 Myocastor coypus | reverse complement strand
AAAAAAAAAAAAAAAAAAAAAAAAAAAAAAAAAAAAGAATGTTTTGTTATACAGGTCTTGCTTCAACTTGCTCTTAACCACCCAGCAGGAAAAAAAAAAAATGCTTAATTACAATGCATGAAACAGAGCTAGATTGGTGAGACGATCTTTAGGAGGCTTAGATTCAATAGCCTCCAACATCACAAGCTTCACTGCTGGCCCACTGCAATTGCAGAACATTTGACTGTATATGTACCTGCTTCCTCTTATTCCAAAGAGAAGTATATTCTTTTCCTTTCTTTTTTTTTTCTAAGCCACATCAATAGGGAGGTGGGTCATGCCCACACACTGTACTCTGTAGAACGATTGTGAGGACAATATACAATATGTCAACTTTCAAAGAAAAGAAAGGGGAAAAGAAAAAAATAATAATAATGTTGATTTAGAAGGGTTAATGTTTAATTGTTTGATCAAGCTTATATGCCTATATGTATTAACCTAAACTGATCTGATGATGAAAATATGTAATATAACTCATGTTAAATTTAAACAATAAAAAAGGAAAAAAAATAAACTAGATTGATTTTGAACTCCCACCCACCTCTGGGAGGAATTATATCTAAAAAAGGTGTGCTGTGTTGGAACCAATTAGAAGAGGAAAAGCCATGTCATGAACACTGATGGTCACATGCCAAGCAACCCCCAGAAGCATCTGTAATACCCAGCGCAGCCCGCACCAAGAGTTGTGTTTCACCTCGCTGTTCATACTCATCCGCAGGGTACCTTCAGCCCCATTTCATAACCAACAAAAACTGATGTTCCATAAAGTGATATTTTAATGAGACCCACTGACAGAGGTGAGGGTAGGAATTTGGTTTTGAGTTGTACCAACAGGATGGGCTAAAATACATGAGAAGCTTCCATAGCCCTGTTACCCAGATGGGCGAGGGGCATTCAGCAGTTGGCATAGCTCGGAGTTCTTGTCTGAGGAAGAGGCCCATAACCGAAGTCTCATAATTTCCCATCCAGAGTTTCACACATGAAACTTTATGGCCTTTTGAAAGGTGAGTGAGTAGATTTGATTCATTGGAAGTCAGGAACAGCTTTTTAAACATTTGGAAATCAAGATAGGTAGTTAGTCTGCGTTGTAAAATTTTCTTATGTATGTCACCATTAGAAAAATTTATCTTCTGGTAGTATACTGCAAAGCTTATGCAAACCTATGACATCTTTGGCTTCAGTCATTGTTAGTCCAGGGTTTTAGCTTCAATCTGTGCTGCATTTTAATTCATGTGATTCTGGAAAGTAGCGATTTGTTCTGCTATCACCAGATTGCATCCATGTAAAATAGGTCACCGAAGTGTCACATTTTATGAGGTTATTTATACCTCTTCTCTATTTTGGGCTGCAGTTTATCAGGTTATTTTTCTTCACCATATTAATGAGAGGAGTTCAATGTATTGAATTTTGTTCATTGAAGAAACTGGCATCTAGGAATGGTGAGTAAACAAAAGGTATGCGATGTGAAAAATTAAATCCTTTGGCTAAGAAAAGGCAATTTCCAATTTTATGATATTAAACCAGAAAAGCTTAAAATGAAAAATATTTTTTATTTTCTTGTTTGTTTGTAAATTGATATAATATGTATGAATAACATTCAAAATCGCTCAATTATACTTCAATAATCTTTGTTTGTGTTTCAAATATACACATATTCCAGGAAAACAGTCTTTTTGATGAGCCATTTTTAAAAAAGGCCGTATCCACTAACTAGTTTCTAGACATATGAGCAAGATAACTTTCCACAGGTCTAGGACAGCCAACCAATGGCAACTATATGTCTATTAGCATACAAATAACTGTAACTTCTAGCTTGTCCTAATTATTTCTAATAATCTCTGTGGAGACTATTACCTTAAAAAAAAAAGTGTGTATGTGTTGATGATATAAAGCAGGTCGAAAGGCACTGATTTATTACAACCCTTCATTAAGGTTAAAAGCATTCCAGTGAGATGAAGACATCTGCCTTGTATCTTCACATTGCAGAAGAAAAGTTAAGGACAGGAAGAACAGCAAGAAAGAAGGAAAACAATGCTGCAAGTTGAATTCAAGCCAGGTTAAAAGAAAATAATTCTTACTTCCTAACCTTAGGAGTTCCTAAACTTCCCATTCCTGGGGCTATCACTTATTATTATGCAACTGAATATGTTTGACACTGTGTGTCAGTGATGAATATCGTGCTACGTCCTTCAACTACTGTTCAAGTTTTTGCACATGGCTATCAACACTTGTATCTCTCCGTTTGCTTTCTTTCTTTAAAAAAAATTGACAATGAAAGCTGCTGCTGCAAGTAATTAAGATGGCCTAATTACACAGTGTCCTGGAAACGGTTTCTGAAATGGCCCATTTCTTTCCGCTCTTTTTCAAGGTATAACTGAGTAAGATTGGCAATTATAGGGTTTAGTGAACAGTCACTTGATATCTTGGAAATCAAAGGAAGGGGCCGCTGGAGAGGGGCTGAACTTAGCTGTTGCCGGATTTTTATCTTTCGCAGTGAGTGCTGCTGACAGGAGCCATGTGTGCTGTTACCTTAGCCCAGGAGAACTTGGGTGGCTTTCCAAGGAGCCGGGACTGCCTGTGTGTGCATGTCTACCTGTGAGCTCATGGACGAATCTGATGTATTTATGATGCTTAATAAACAAGCAGAGCCACATGTGAGCTTGGGGACTGTGTGTTTCTCTCAATTTAAAGGATTATATGTGAATATCCAGGTTGATTTTTGCCTTAGAATTAAAATCAATCTTTGTACTTAGCAGCGTTTGTCACTGCACAAAAACATTTATGGGTGTGTAAACTGCCCTTGGAAATGACAGAGGAAAGATTTACAATAAGCTTATAGTTATCCCAAGAGAAAATAAGAAATACCTTAAGCAAAACTGATTACCCCCGAAATGGTAAGTTAGGGATTTCACTTAAGCACTCACATCAGTTTCCCACATATTGTGAAATCAGAGCTCATGAGTGACATTTTATTAGGAAGTGCAAATGAAAGTGATATTTTCAATTGTGTTCTTAGGGTGTATCTACCTATGTTATTGTATATGTATAGTGAATTTCTTATAGAAAGCAGATAGTGGGGGAGAGTACCTGATTTAATAAATATATAAATTCCGCAAGGCATAGTGTCACACACCTGTCAGTCAAGCACCCGGGGAGGCTGAGGCAGCAAGACTTCAAGTTCTAGCCAGACCCATGCAAGTTAGTGACTTAGTTAGATGACACTGTAAATTGGAGTAAGGGTGTGGCAGAGGGGCTAGGGTTACTCTGAACCTCAGTACCAAGGCCCTAGTTTCAATCTGCAATTTTTTGTTTTTGTTAGTGATACTGAAGTTGAACCCTGGGAGCACTGAGCTGTATTCCAGTCCTTTTGATTTCATTTTGAGACAAAATCTTGTAAACAGGGGCCTGGTGGGATGGCTCAGTGATCTAAAGCGCCTGCTTGGGGAAGCTTGGGCAGCTTCAGGGATCGCGGTTCGATCCCCGGCATCACATGCTGCACCAGCCCTGCCCTCGGGGTGGGCTGAGCCGGCCATAAAGATGAGTGAATAAACAAACAAAGGTTCTGAAACAAGAAAAAAATAAATTAATTAATTTAAAAAAAAAAAATCTTGTGAACATTCCAGGCTGGCTTTGAATTTTCAACCCTCCTGGCTCAGTCTCCTGAGTAGCTAGAGTCACACGTGTGTGCCGCTATACTTGGTGTCCACAGACATTTGTATGTACTGCAATTATTGCAATATTTACATTTTAGCTTATGTTTTCTATTTAACTTGCTCATTCTGTTTTCATTCATTCCCTTTCCTCCCTTCTTTTATATTATAGGAACTTTTTGAGAATTCTGTTTTTGTTTTTTTTTTTAAACCATTTGTTAGCATTTAATGAGCCTGCTGCCCAGTGGCTTCAAGCTACCAAGACACACCCCCGCCCCAACACCCTTAATCTTCTCCTCTGCTCTTCTGCTGAAGAATTTGGCCTTCACAATGACAGGCTGCTTTGGGAGCTTTCCCTTCCCAGGAGCCTTATAGTACCCCGACCGCACGACATCAGTGATGGGAGCTACTCCAGTCTTCTTCTTGGCAGCATTTACTCATGTCTGCTCACTGACCAGTGTCCACAGTTTATCAAGGTTGACAGTTGGGCAGAAGCTCTGGTTTCTCTTTAAGTGGTAATGCCTCATACCAACCTTCCCAAAGTAACCTGGATGATATTTGTCGAAGTTGATCCTGTGATGATGCATGCCACCAGCATTACCCCAGCCTCCGGGGTGCTTCCAGTGCTTCCTGATGCGGCCATGGCCGTGGCTCACATGGCCTCGAAGCTTCCGGGTCTTCCTTAGTCTGGAGGGCATGTCGGCGGCCGAGACGAAAGAGCAAGAATTCTATTTTTATGTATTGTGGTTTTCTTTCAATATAATCGTTTATATATTTTGGGGGGAAGTTGTTCTAAGTCTAACTAGAGTTAATACATTTGCTAGCCAGTTCAAGCAAATGCAGTAAACACAGCACTTTACTGATTTTCCACCTCCCCCAGGATGTTGAAGTTTGCCCATATTTGCCCACATTGAAAGCTCTCCCACACGATATTACAATGTTTTCCCTTTCAACACTTTAACCACTTTTTAAAACAACAGAGCAGTGTACTCTATGTGTCCAAGTATTTGCCATCTCTGAAGCTTTCTTTTTCTCCTGGACATCCCAAGCTTCCTTATGACATCATTTCCCTTGAGAAAAACTTCATTTAGCAATTAATTATCTTAGTTTTTCTTCATCTAAGAATGCTCATTCTGCCTGAATTCCAGAAAGATATTTCCTCCCAATGAAAAATTCTACATTGATGTAGCTTTTCTTTTAGCACTTGAAAACTACTACTATGCCCCCTCCTTCCTCCTGTTCTCCAAGGTGTCTTAGAAGAAATCTTTGCTCTCCTATGTATAACAGTCCATTGTCCTTTGGCAGCTCTCCATATTTTTTCTTTTGTCTTTAGTTTTGAATGATATGGTTATGATGTGAGTTTCTCCTATAGATTGCTCATGGAATTTAACTTTGGGTTTATGTCTTTCACCAAATTTTGGGAGTTTTCAACCATTATTTCTTTTAGCAACATGCTTTCTTCCTATCTCATAAAGTTTTAAGTAGCTTTTAAAAAGAAGTTCCAAATACACAAGTGTTAAGTCCTCTAATGTCATAAGAAATGTCCTGGGTAAGCAATGAACCAGAAAATACTTGTGACAAAATCAATGCAGTGTCATATAACAAGATAAGCATGGTTGTAAAGTTTATTCATACACTTGTATGAGATGCTTACAAGACTCTTAACTTTCTCACCCTGACTCTCGCCAGTTTACATGGTGGTAGACAAAATATCATACCATAATATAGGGTGCTCTTAGCTCATGTGGAGCTTTTTTGAGGTGAACATAATATGTATGTAACATACAGACTTATTCCAAAAAAATGAAATGTTTGTGATCAAATTTCCTTAAAACACTGGCTGTCAAATTTGAACCCTCCTTGCCTTCAGTTTTTCCTTCAGTAATCCTGGGACAGGACCTAAGAACTTGCATTGCAAATAAGACGATGCTAGAAAATGCCAACGCTCCTGGTTTGGGGGCCACTGTTTGAGAAGGGATATGACAAAGGAAGACTGGAATTTGATGTGACCTTCCAAGTCACAAATTAAAAAGAACATTAGCATTTATGATTTTCTATTCATTTGATCAGGTTTACCAAGTTCATTCTGGTCTTGAGCTGACTTCGTATCACAATTTTTAAAGTTCTAATGAAAATGAACATCTTCAGTTGGTTCAACTGCCATTATTTGCATAAATACACACCAAAATACGCATGCAGTGTATCATACTAATGCTATAAGTTAAAATGAGAATAATTCAGTCGATCAAGCAAATTGTTCAGCTTCAGTATCAAAACCTTACAAAAATGAATGCTCTTAATCGCTTTTCAAACATTCAGCTTTAACATAGTCTTAACTTAGAGTGATGCTGACAAACTTTGGTTCATCAGCTAATTTGCCTCATGGTCTATCTTGTGGAGACAATAGGATAAGAATGGATTTGAAAACTGTAAAATGTGAAGAAATGGAAGGAAGAGACTACAACAATGCCATAGATATCTTCCGTGGTAACCTGGGTATAATGGTGTATATCCATAACCTCCAGTACCAGACAGGCTGAGGAAGGAGCAGCTCAAGTTCAAGGACTTCCTGGGCAACAGAACCAGTCCCCGTCTCAGAATCAGTCAATATGTAATTTACACATGGTATGCAACATGTAGAATACTTACAATTTGGCCACTTGTGGACAAAGCTTACTGACCTCCATCTAGAGCATTATATAGAAATGGAGTATGGAATAAGTATTAAAACTATGATTTTGTTGTTAGAATGTTCTTCTTCAAATCTTAACTCCATCGATCTAACCACTGTATAATTATTTTGGACCAATTATCAAAATCTTTCTGTGCATCCCCACTTTCATTGACAAACGCTATATAATAAAGGCCCTAAATCAAGACTACTGTGTGACTTAATTAGCTAACTCCCATGAAGTTCATAGAATGCCACCTGGCACAGGATTGACACAAATCAGATATTAGCTCCTACTTCCCCCTTGATGGAGAACTGTGTAAACATTTAAGTGATACACAAAGCTTTCACTGAAATATGTCTGTGTTTTTGTTTTATATTAAGTCAAAAGGAAAGCAAAGCACAGAATGGGCCATGCATATGGCAGAACAGGTATAGCAGGAAGCCAAAGCACTGGGAAAGGAACTGAGGAAAATGCTGCAATTTGTGAGTAGTGGCCATGTTGGTCTACAGCACTATGAACAAAATTTCCCCCCCTTCTCTCTTCCAACATCTCCAAATTTTCTACAATGCACTATGAAGTTGAGTTCATGCCTGAACCTCAGGAGTAGCTTATCCTTTCCCAAGGTGCTTATCTCTGAGATAGGATAACAATATGAGCTAAGGCCGTGCTGGTCACCATAATTCTGCCAGTATTTATTTTGGTCTCTGGAAGTCGAGCCCCTCACATTCTTTGTACATAGTTGTATTTAATTAGGACTCAAGCTGGCCATAAAATGTTCATTAATTGCCGGTTATTTCATAAATGATGGCCAAAATAACAGCCCTTGATAGTGACTGTTTGGGGTGAGCACCATGTGGTCTGTTCATCTTCCAAGGCTTTCTGCCCCAAGAAAGAGATTTCCATTTGTTATCTCCTTTTATCCTGGAGAATTACTAATCCTGCACTGCCATATTAAGTACCAATTAAGCAGAGATTTGTCATTCCTGCTTGAGAACATTGAGCTGGGCTGTGGCTGCATATTTCACAGACTTCTGACAGAAATTATTTTAATTAGACTGCTGCTAGCAGCATTTAAAATAGTCTGTATGGCTAGAGAAAGGAAGAATGGCTCCTCAGTCAGATAATTTACTTATTTTTCTTTTTCACTCACCATAAATCTTAGGATTGTGGTTATTAAGCCCTTAGAGGGGGAAGGGGATAGTTAGGGAAAGAAATCAGCTAAACTTTATCTTACTTTAAATACTGTGAAAGAAAAATCTTCCACAGCCTTACTGGGGGAAAATTAAAAAAAAAAAAAATGTTTTCAAGTAAAACCTGACACTGACAGGATATTTTTATTCTCTAAATATCTAAAATGTTTAGGTAGTAACAAGCACCTTGTGCCTTTTCTGTACAACAAAGGTGGGTCGTTTCCTTTTTATTTTTGTCAGGCCTCCCCTGCCCAAATTGGGGGTATTGCTTGGAGATCACTAGGTTAATCTGATGGTGAAAAACAAACTTAATGAACTAAACTCAATTGGACATCTGGTAGACCTTGACTAAAAGCACAAGATTTACAATTTTAGAAAGATGATACATTTTATTTTATTGATCCATTTACTAAGATGGGAAGCTGGCTGCACACATTTTTCCTCTCTTAAAAATTTTAAGTAAGGATTTAATTCTTTTAATTCTCAGGATTTCTAATCAATATGTAGTTAATTAAAGTGTTTTTCAGTTTATTTCTAAACTTCCTTAGGGTGCATATTCTTAAATATGCTGTAAGATCTGACCATTGAAATGTATGCTTTTGTTGACTTCCTCATTTAGACATGCAGTTCAACACTTCCTTTATGAAGCAGCCCCAACCCATCATTTTATCTTTATCTGACATTTTAATGCTTTATATGGTTCATTTTAGAAGTTTTCTACATGAAAGCAAAGAAATTCCAAAGTAGAGAATGAATCCAGTGACTGTAAGTAATGCAAGGCACTGAAAAACAAGTTAAAAGATGCTTTCTCTACCTATTGCTGAAAATGAAAAAAAAACTAAGTATTAGGTGATTTAATAGGAAGTTTGAGAGAAAAGAGCTGGTTTTGGTATAACATAAGGAGCACTGATCTGCCCACGGACACTCAACAGACCTCAGTAAGGCACACATGGCTTATCTCTCGACTAGACTGTTTTCACCATTCATTTAAAAAGGAATTTTAGAAGAGGAAGCATGAAGACACCATTTCACTTCTTAATATAAGGCCTAAGAAGTACAAGGCTGTATAACTGTTGAAGAACTTGTGTAGAAAACATGAGGTTAGAAGCGTTACTGAATTGTGCAAATCCAAAGATGATCACAGGGAACAGAGGTGAATTTGGTGAAAGACATCTATCAGAGCTCTGGAGATGGGAGCTGGTCACTCTGCCATGCCTGAGCGGTAGCTCTGTGAGCTGCCTCTGCCATTGCTGGAATTGAGAAAACAGGGACATGGCTGTGGAAGTAAGAACTCCACTCCTTCTTGAAACAAGTTATTGGAACTATTATTGGTTAGAAACTAGCAATAATTGAGAGGGTTATGAAGTCATAATCTCTCTGACTTTTAGCTCTTCAAAGTGAAATTCTTGAAGTCTAAATTTCTTTCTAGCAATTATGAGTGCATATCATGTCTGCATTTAGGTGCTTATTGAATTTTGATATTACAAAGACCAAATTATTATGAGTCAATATAGAAATTACAAACAAATGCTTGTGAGATCACTGGTAAAATTCAGCCATGGGAAGGATATAAACTTAAAATCCCAAGATGAATTTCTGCCCTGTTTTAAAACCAGCCATTCTCCTTTCCTTGCTGATATACTCCTTATTTTGTATCTTGCAAAACAGATCACTTATATCTACATTGAAAGTCTGTTGAGGTCAGCTCCACGCCTGTCTATCTACTCACCTGTCTCAGCAGCTGTGGCTCTCCTACTCCAGCACTTAACTCCACTATGCATATATCCACGTAGTCCTTGAGACTAAAGAGCCAATCACTGGTGGTAAGCAAAACAAGGCAAAGCCATCCCTATTTTGTCAAGTGCATGATCACCAACAAGTCAGGGACAAACTCCTAGGTTTATCCTGAATTGCTGCCTGTTTCAGAGGAACTAAACCTTGAAGGCAGAGACTCTAGTTCATCATTCTTCAACATGGATCCCCAAAAATAGCAGCAGCAGCAACTGGAAACTTGTTGAAAATGCAAATTTTTAGCCTTTCCTCCAAACCCAATGACTCAGGAACCTTGCGATTTGGGTCCAGCAAACTATATTTTATAAAGTCTTCAGGTGATTCTGATATTAAAATTTGAGAACTATTGCAATAGTTCAAACTTGACTATGTGTTGTAATATGAGGAGCTTTAAAAATTGTTGATTTCTGTGCTCCAACAATAAAAACTCTAATGTAATTGATGTGGGTTATGGTCCCAGAGTCAGTATTTTTTAAAGAAGTGCTTTGGATGATTCAGAAAGAGAGTTAAAACCACTGGAATGGCCTGGACAGAAATAGCTCTAGTTTCATCCATTTCTTGGCAACAGTTGTCCATTGCTTGGTACACATCCTTCCAGAAAGTTAGAGAACTTCTTATCCTTCTGAATATTTGCTGCCAAATGTGTCACTGCACATTGATGAGTGAGGTTTGTTTTTCCTTAGCACTCCTGCTTTTTTAGTCCTTTCACATTAAAATTGTTTCCATTATAGCCATATGTTAGTATCTTCAGGATTCTCATGCTTTTATAATAATCAACTACAGTGGGATTAGCACGTTTTATTAATGTATTAAAAAATGAAACGGAGACATATGGAACAACTCTCATGTCATTGGCTGTGACAAGCATATCCACTCTCAAAATGAGGAGGGTCATTTTGTCCTCATCTCAAAACTTTTTCTTTTTTTTTTTCTTTTTTTATTATTTTTATTTTTATTTGTTTTTTGTGGGACCAGGGTTTGAACTCATGACCTTGCACTTGCCAGGCAGGCACTCTTGCCACAGAGCTATCTCCCCAGCCCCGCAAAACTTTTTCATTAGACAAGCTATTTTACATGATTAATTTTATATTTCCATTGAGAATTAAATCGAGGCAGGACTCACATGCATGTAGGGGGAGCTACATGTGTAACCCACTTCTCACAAGGCAATCACACAAACTTCTTCAGTTTTTAACCGATATTGTACTTGTTCCTTGATTCTAGGCAACAACATTCATTGAGATGAAACTATATATTCAAGTAAACTTCAAGGAAATAGTACTGAGCACTCATGCCATTCACAGTACCTCAACAGCTACTAACAAACAGCTGCCCCTTACAAGGTGGTCTGGTAGAAATTTCATCAAGGAGAAATAGGCTATAGGAGCATAGTCAAAGATTTTACAGTTTAATGTTGGTAGTAGGTGGTGTTGCCTCTCTGGAGAACGGCAATAAATAGGAGCATGGAGGGAAGTACACACTGCCATTGTCACAAAAGAAGGGCGGTAGCTTAGCCTTCTGTCCATCATTACACTGTAAAATTCAGTTAATCATATACTTATTGACCACATGTTATGCATTTATTAAGCATCTTCTATGTGAAAGACATGGTCCTGTTTCTAAGTTGCCAAGCAGTAACAATAGAAAAACAGCTGCTGCCAGTACATTGCTATGGGCAACTGTTGGCGGCCCGAGTAGATCTGAGCAAAAGCTCTCTGGTTTCCTGGGTGGCCATACCTGCTTAACCATGGTTGGATTGTTCAGCATTTGGGGGTTGCTGACTGCCATGTGAATAAATGCATTGTCCATTATATGCAGGTTTCACCCTGTGTGGAGTAGAGAAATGGAGTGTTTTTTTTTTTTTTTATGAAAAGACTTATTCACTGGCTAAATGTCCAATGAGATTTGGGGAATGTCTGCTATCTGACTCCATTCTGATGAAAAGTCCAGAAAATGCACGTGGGAAGATTAGAGTCTGAATGGATATTCTGCCTCCCTTGGGCACCCTCCCCCTGAATAAGCAGGACAGCTGGCTCTTTCGTGGCCCAGAGCTCCTCCGCCCTCCCAGAGGTCAGGACCCATTTGGTGGTTCCGACGCACTTCTCAGTATCTGAATGAAGGTTTGTGGTTGATTGTTCTTGGTGCGCCAGTTTCAAGAGAACCCACTCCTCAACTTTCAACACACGGAGTTTTGCAGTTAGCACAACTTAACCGTGGGGCATGCGGCCAATACCTAGGCTGGGGAGAGAAGGATGGGCGTCGGGAGGTTGTGGCTGGGAGGAAATAAGAGCAAATTCCTCCAAAACGATCTGACAGGAAATGACAGAGCCCGGGTCCTGTACCACCCCTCTCGGCCGCTTCTGGAGGGAAAAGGCCTTCCTAATCACGGAGCGGTGCCAGAGCGCAGTAGGTGAGGATGATGAAATAATAAAGCATTTCCCGTGTGTGTTTTTCATTAGGCCTGTTTTGTTTCTCTTCCAAGTGCTGGGGAAACAGAACAGGAGCCCCGCTTGAAGCGCACGCAGCGCCGCCTCCCCTGGGACGAGCCCCGGTGCTTGAGCGGAAGGGGCGCCCTGGGTGGAACGGGTTCTAACACCTTCCTAATGGAAATCGTGATTTGTAAAGCCCTCTTTATACCCTTCTCTGCATAATTAGTGGCCTAAAGAGCTAAAGATTAAAACTGCTGTTCTGATTCCCAGTATTTTTTGAAAATTTGGCAAAACACGAAATGTTCCGTTTGGAGAGCCAGGCAGGTAGAGGTCTTTGAGGAGACCCGGCCCCTGCTGTGGGGCTGGTCCCCGAATCACTCAGCACTTATTACTCAGAAATTAACTGGCTCGTTGTCAATTACTGAAAATTTGTTAGCAGACATATCCAGTAGACCTCCTTTCATACAACTTGTACCGCAGTTGTGGAAAATGTCTGCCTATCCTCTATCCAGACTGACTTAGCGTTAAGTACTTCAAATTGTGACGGTCCCCTTTACTGGTGTGTGTGTGTGTGTGTGTGTGTGTGTGTGTGTGTGTGTGTGTGTGTGTGTGCATGCGTGCGTGCGTGCGTGTGTGTGTGTGCAAGGCTAAGGCTGAACATTAATTTTTACCCAGATCTCAAAGAACATAATTAAGAGGAGCTGAGAAAAAGGCTGGCTGGAAAATTCTCTCCAGCCCTAAGACATAACCAATCCAAAATGCCTGTTGTTAAATGGGTCATAAAAGCACCGGGAAATCAATATTTGACTTTCTCTTTCAGGAACGGTGGCTGCTACACGCAGTTTCAGATCAATCTGCTATCTTCATTGTGCCTGAGACCCAAATGTTTCTTGTTTTAACTCTGGAGACTTGCAAGGTGGAAATCTCGTTTGTTTATCTTTTTACAAGTAGTTATCCCCTCATTCCAGTGTTGCACCAATGTTGTAAAATAAATGGTGGAATAAGTAACAGAAGGATTCATTTTGTTACGTATCTAGGAGAAATGCTCAGGTGACCTGGAAATGTAATTAAACATGTAAATAAGTAGATTACTGGCTGAAAAGCAAGATTGATAGATGAACTCCTTCAGCTAAAAGAGATTGCTTAATGGACTGGACAACTGTCTTGGACTATGTCCACCTCAGAATCACAGGTCCAGAGTCAGGCAGGCCCCATGCCACCACTTGCCCTCTTAAGATAAATGAAGGTCCAGCAGGGGGCTGCGAAGAGGTCCCAGAGGTGGGACCTGGGGCTGCAGGCAGAGGCACAGATATGCCAGGATGCAGCCCCCAAACAGGTGTTTCTAAGGAATTCTCCAGACTTCCTACCCAGGAGGTCTAAGCTACTTGCTCATCTCAAATGCTGAAAGTTATTTTTGGCTTTTTGAGATGAAGATATTAATTACATTAGAAAATGTAGAGTTGAAAATGAAATTAAAACCTCAGAGGGATAAAAATAGGCTGGAACAATGAAAAATTACCTACTGTTATTGTAAAGGTACTTGCACATTAAAAGAATAAGAGGCCAGATATTCTACCTCTTCATGTCAAGTATGACTAACTTTCTGAACTCAAGTTTTCCAGCTTTCTTTGCTGAAGGCAGACAAGGTGCTCTTGGTGCTATAAATTTTGCCTGTTCTATAAAATTGATAATTGTCCTAGTTTAAGTATTTAGAGCATTTTTGGATTTATCATCTTGGTCCTCTGCTTTTTTTAGCTTATTAAACTAGACCTAAATGAACTGTTCCCTAGAGCGGAGAGTGCAATGCCTCCAGAAATTGACAATGCCAAGACAGCATCTTTTTTCTCCGGTGCTGATAGCCTGTCTGGAACCTATGAGAGGCGGAGGCCCTGGGGTCAGAATACACTATCCAAATTGAGGTTTTGTTTGTTGCTGTGGATATCCAGGTCTTGTGCTTCAGGAGGAAAGACCAGACTTTATACCAGCTTCTCACGGTCAAACTGACTCACAGTGTGATTTGGTCCACAATATTTACTACTATCCCTAAGGAAGTAACTGAGTAGGTTACTCATCAAAACCTAACTTTCAATCTAATTTCACCAAATAAAGTATACCTGGCTTTCAATGTAGGAAAGGTAGAGCTCTGTCCTCTTCTCACTTGTGGCAGAGAGCAGAGGTATAGTCCTCATTCTTATCTATATCCATAAAGGAGTATTGTGAAGGTCATTATCTTCCGTTATATAACAACCCAACAAACTTTAGCTTCTATCCAGCAATGATTATGGGAAATGGAAAATAAAAATAGCTTCAAGGGTACTGGTGAGATGCCTCAGCAGACTAAGCACCTACCTACACAAGCGCAGGGACCTGGGTTAGATCCTTGGTACCACATGCTGAACTGGCCCTGCCCCTGGGCATGCTGAGCTGGCCACTGAGACAGGGCATGGTGGCACATGCCCATAATCCCAGGGCTAGGGAGGCTGAAAACAAGAAGATACTACAAATCTGAGCTGCATAGTGAGACCCTGTACCAAATACATATATATATATATATATATATATATATATATATATATATATGGAAGCTTCGAGGAGCATGGGCTACCCTGTATATTCAACCTTGAATAAAGTCAAGGATGATTTTGATGCTAGCACCCATTCACCTTCCCAGAGTTAATCATCAGTAAGCTTAGTTCACTCATAACTTAGTATTTTGCTGGTTTGAAACCCATTCAACTTTGTAAAAACTGATATTTATGAAAAAATTTTGTCCCATACCGATCATTTGTTTTGTACTAGACTTAAAAACTACAACTTACTGGTGTTGATTACCTTACAACTCATTACCCTTTCTAGCTTTCTAGAACCAATTAAACATGAATACCAAGATATCACTATTTTCTCTAAATTATTCCGATTTATTTTCTCATTAGAGCAACCCACCTGTCTCCTCAAATCTTTATATTATGTGTTCTTTATCTTATTCCATCGGGTGTCACAGATGCACTGTCTGGCTCTAGAAGAATTCAATGTCTCAATTAAATATGACTCTGGGGTCATTAATAACCATCCCAGATCATCTATGAAAGGAGCCCTCCCCCTAGGTATTTGCTCCAATGTGACACCCAGCAGCAATGATGGGTGAAGTTAATTTTATAAAATGACTCTAAGATACCAAGAGCCAAACATATAAAGCTCTGACTTCCCATGAGTTGGATCAAAGACAGTCAAAGTAGGATTCTTCAAGAGAAGAGATGGAATGAAAGTTGCGAAGACCTTTTTCAATATTACCCAGTTACAATCAAATATAGGAAATAGGCCAGTGACTAAGAAATTTGGAAAGATAAGTAATTTCTCCCTAACATTTGTGAGTTGATGCATGAGTGGTGTTGCAAGCCCATGGACAGCTTGACATGTGGCAGTTACAGTGATAGGCTAGATGCTTCACAAGCCTTTGCTCTAGAGTGTGTGGGAGGGAGCATGCTGATTGGGAGTTCACTCTTGATCTTCACTGCCCCTTTGATGTGGGACATGTCTGTTAGTTGACAGCTATGATGTTGTCACAGCCTGACAGGTACAAAAGCATCATGGTCTAGCAAACAAGCCAGGAGCTAGACTGCCTGGGCCCGAACATCAACTCTCTTGATTTCTTGCTAGGAAAGTCCTGGAGAGCTCTGTATGTTGGCTGTGTCTGTTTGCTCATCATGAAATGGAGTTAATTTTTATACTATTACCTTCTAAAGTTGTTCTGTGGGCTCTAAGAGTGCACCAGAAGTTGTTTTAGTGGGCATTAGGTATTAAAATCCCTGTCTTGATCTTCAGGCTCCTGCGTGCCCCGAAGGCCAGCTGTGGTTGGGGTTCAGGAAAGGTCCTTCCCAGAAGTGATGCAGAGCACAGAGTGAGGCTTCTCCGTGCTTCTCACTCCCAGAACTCCTTCACGCAGTTCCTTCCATAGACCAGCTTGCTTGGTTCAGCTTCCAGAATGTTCTCAGCCCTTCCCTCTCTGGCCACATCTTCTCACACTCCTCCTCCTCTCTGGTCTTCTGTCAGACAATTTTATGGTCCCACACCTATAGATGTGCTACATCTCCCTGCTTTCTCTTCTACTTCTTCATTCCACCCTATCCGTTGCCACTGGTGCAAAAGAATCCTCCATGTAAGGAATGAGAGGGAGAAAAGCTTTGAATAATTACAGGTTTAGTATTTTTATCTCTATCAGAGTAAATAACTTTCTAAAATACATGAATATTGTCTAATGAATCTTTCTAATCTGAAAGCAGTACCTGAAGGCTAGTCTTTGGCATCTATTGCAGTGACAAATTTATTTTTTTAAATATACTATTTGCTGTCAAGCACACTGGCAATGTGATAGAAGCATTACTTTATTGTTATTTGTTGTTTTTAAATTACTATAGCAATTTACATTAAGAAACCTACTGAAGCCTATATTTCTCTTTTTACTGAACGATCAGGATGGATTGGAATTAATTTTAAATCATTCCTTAAAAAGAACATTTAATGTTTCCTTGTTATTCACTACTTGGTTGACAAAGACAAATTCTACTTTAAAATATTATGTGACATTAGCTGATGCTGTTTTCCTATGAAGAAAAAAGTGCACCTATTTTTCTGTTTAATGAACTAAGATAACTGAAGGCTCTGGCACTCGATACATCTTGTGGCTTTTATGATTTTGTCCAATTTTTCAAGATTTGTAATTCACAACTCAGATGGCAAAAGCAGGGCGGATATGAATGGAAATTACTAACTCACTGGGTAGTACTGCTGAGCGTAAAGACCCGAAAGAGCCTCCAGTGAGATATGCCAAGCTCTTCTCCAAGAGCACAGCAGGTTGCAGCAAAGCCTTCCTTGCACCACCACCATGACTAGCAAAGAGTAGAAAACCTTCTTAAGCTGGCACACTTGGCATCTACTGTCCTCTCCTCACTGCTTCTGCCTAGTATCCATCTTCCTTGAAGCAGTAGCTCAGATTCCTACCTCTTGTCTCTCCCCTGTCCATTTCAGTTCTCATCATGGTTGTGATGGTAGCTGCCTACCAATAATCACCTCTCTCTCTCTCTCTCTCTCTCTCTCTCTCTCTCTCTCTCTCTCTCACACACACACACACACACACACACACACACACACACAGTGCCCTCAGTAGGAAAGACTACTTACTATCCAGGAGTAAGTCTGAAGATTGAGATACGTCTTCTTCCTGCCAGGGAATTCGTGCCTACCACCTCAGGTGATACAGTGCAGTGCTGGGCCTCCGGAGCACGTGGAGCTGACCTCGCCACCCATCAGCATGACATGGAAGATCTACTTCCAGAGATTGACAGTTTATGTCTGCGTGGACATGGGAGGTAATAAACAGTAAATAACCTGAAAGGCAGCTCGTGTGCCAAATGGAAGAAGTTGATGTCTGCAAATTGCTTATGGAGTGACTGGTACATGGAAACCCTAAAAAGTGAAGACTATTATTAATAATAGCCATGAATAATTACATCTGGTAATTCTAGACCTATAATGTTCCTTTTCATGATTTCAGTGAGGTGGGGACATCTTTGGTTGGCATAAACTACTTGTACCAAGAGGAAAGAGAAACAATAGTGATCACCCCTTTGCCATCAGTATCATTTTGCTGAAAAGCCTTAGAGGGAATATTCCTCCCTTAAGCAGAAATAATTTAACTTCAGATGAGTTGAATGAGAGATACTGGGATCATATAAATGGCCTCTGTATTCTGTCAGTGGTGCAAATGGTAAGAAAATTCCCTGGATCCCAAGTAGGGGTCTACCTGGACTTGCACCACTGTCTGCCTGCTAGAGAGTATCTCTGAAATCCCTGGTGTAAGTAGCTCTTCACATTGCATGTGAGGAAAACCTGCAGCTTATATGCATGCATACAGAAGGGACAGGTGAGAGCAGGCAAGTAAAAAAATATGTCCAGGGTGCATTCTCTTTCTGAAACTCTTTTTTTTTTTTTTTTTTTTTTTGTGTGTGTGTGTGTGTGTGTGTGTCTTTTTGAGACAGGGTCTCACTGTGCAGTTCAGGCTGGCCTTGAGCTCACTTTTGTGGCCCAGGCTGGTCTTAAACTTGCGCTGATCCTCCTGCCTCAGCCTCCCAAGTACTGGGATTACAGGCGTGTGCCACCACACCCGGCTCTCTTTCTGAAATTTTTGCTATGAGATTTTCCTATAAAGAAGTAAAGAAAGTACACAGATGATTGTTTGGATTGGATTAGTAGAGCCACTATAAAATTAATCATCCAATGTGGGGCACCTGTGAAAATGAAAAGGGATAGTATGAGGAATTCTACTAGAATAAGAAGCAAATTGAGACTAGGTGGCAAACCAGGATACATATTCTCCCTGGGCACACAACCTCATGAATATATGGATTATTAACACTGCTTCCTTTTGGAGAAGGGCAGGATCGTGTTTATAAAAATATCTCTGAAGTAACAATATGCTAGTACATCTTTATCATAGTGGCAGCAGTATGCCAAATATTTTGGACACTTGCTCCATAATGTGAAAGAAGTTCTGCTAGATCATACAGGAGGCACAAAGGTATTCAAAACATAATTGCAGATCTCAGGAAATTTGTTTGTTTGTTTGTTTTGTTTCTTGTTGAGACCAGCGTTCGAACTCACAACCTTGCGTTTGCCAGGCAGGCACCTGTGCCACGGAGCTATCTCCCCAGCCCCCTGGGAATTTAGAACCTAGCAAGAATTAGGAACCACAGAGTCTGTCTCAACACAGAATGTGCGACACTGTGAGAGGTGCAGAGAGCAGGATTGTTGCCTCTAAGTGAAAAGAGGTCATGGAGGAATTTGAGTTAGCCCTTGAGGTTTGGGTGAGATAAACCCAGTGCAGAAATATCAGGAAAGAAATATCAGGTAAGAAATATCAGGTAAGAGCAAAACTGAAATCACATGCTCGTGCAACCTGGATGAGAGCAAGGGAAGAGGAGCAACTGAGCGTTCTGACAATGTTGAACAGTTTTAAGGTGGAAATGCGGGGTAGGACCACATGGTGGAAAGCTGAATGCCACAGCTTTGAATGCGAAGGATCTGGAGGCCACCTGTCCTTGTGGTCTCAGAGGAGGAGGGGGCACAGTTCTGACACAACCAGGGAAGAATGCAGATGTTGTGACCAGGTTTCCAGGAGTATATCCGTTTTAGTGGGATGAAGGGGTAATTTTAAAAAAGCCAGATGTAACATCAAACCAAATCCTTTTTCCTCTACGTGAGTTGACCTTTACATGATGAGTGTGGAAAATACTTAAAATCCTTTTGGTGGTTTGGAGTCTCTGAAGATCTGAAGACCTAGTGGAGAAAGTGGGGAAGTTCTAAGAGGGGTTAATGGTCCCATTTTTTCACCATTTCTCACCACTCTAGAGCAGGATCAGCACACACACGCAGAGGGCTGGAAACTGAATGGTAAGAGTTGTAGAACTTTTATCAATGGACCTAAAAGAGGAGATTCAATTATCAGGTATGTGACTGTGTCCTATTGCCTTGGGATATTCCATAGTGGCAGCTATGGCGTCCTCTGTCTTGTGAGGCTGGCTATATACACGTCTAACCCTTTCTAATCATGAGCAGGCAATTTAGGTTAGTTCCCCTGAACACAGACTGGAAGGTGGTGATTGGCATTTGTAAGTTCATGGAACTGTACCTTTGGATCAACAGCTGCGAGGGAACAAGGGCTGCAAGATTGGGCAGAGACTATTGTGAAGTTGTTGGGCAAAGGTCTCAGTCCGTCCCATGGAGAGCTCTGGATTGATGGCCCTTCAGAGTTATCAATGCTGAGTAGAGGGGGCAAGCCCTTGGGCCCTCCCTCCTTAACTGCATAGATAACTTATGCATGCAAGATGCTCCAGAAAGTAGCATAACC
The DNA here is from genome assembly GCA_004027025.1 of Myocastor coypus. NCBI lineage: Eukaryota > Metazoa > Chordata > Mammalia > Rodentia > Myocastoridae > Myocastor > Myocastor coypus. The sequence goes on along the minus strand of PVJA010014630.1, from coordinate 27,355 downwards.
TTGGATGGAGTGACTAGATACAGCCAAGGGCAATGCCAGGAATTCAGCGGGGAGCTGGCAGCTGCCAACAGTCTCAGACCCTAAGGTAGTGAGGGTGGACCTTTTAGAGACTAAATGCCCAAACTGTAACCGAAGATCTGCTTATTTATCATAAAGTGCCAACACTGCAGTTAGAACTATACATCTGATGCTCAGCTGCTGGGCCAGCTTGGCTCACATGGTGACAGAGAGGGCTGTGAATGCCCACTGCAGCACCTCTGCCACAGGCTCCCCACCACGGGCCTAGGGCATGCAACTGACTGCCGTACTCCTACAGGAGGACTATGGGCCAGCTGCCACAGCATGCACTATGCCTGTGGTCCCATGCAGTGGTCTAGCAGACCACTTAGAATCAGATGCAGACTGCTGGGTGCCAGCCCTGGTGTCTCTCACCTATTAAGTCTGGGGTAAGGCCTAAAAATTTGTATTCCTAACAATTAGCCAGACAGGTATTTTCCTAACTTGCTTCATCATAAAGTTTCCCTCAGAGATCCTAATTTTCCAGGTCTTTATTAGAATCTAGGAAGTTTGATTTTCAATAGGTATTACAAGAGTTCCAAAGTAGGCAGTTATGGGCCATGCTTTGAGAAACACTGAGTTGAGTGATGCCTAAATTCTTTGTTATCCTTTGATATGAGTCTGAACTAAGCCTAAAGAATTTAGCATAGCAAGGTTGTGTAATTACATTACCCATATGTGAACATATGTGTAATTCAATGTATACTTAGAAGCTTAGAGAAAATTTTTTTAATAAAAAGGTGAAATTCCTTTAAGAGAATGGTGATTTTTCATATTATGCATTCCTTCCAAGAGGAGGTTTAATTTTCCATGACAATCATTTTATCAAATGACACACCTACAAACACATAATTTTGCTTTGAAAAATTCAATATACTGTGCACCTCCGGGGCCTTTTCTTTGCAGTGGAATAATTTGTATAATTTCACACCTTAGCAGCAATCTTTGCAATCTTATTGATAATGGTGCATGATTTGTTATGAGGATACACGCACATCAATAGGAGCGATGAGTGCCACAAATGATAAACACAAAGTGAAGCCGCTGTTTCCGCTGGCTTCTCTGATAAACACATTTTCTCGCCTTGACCTTGAAAAGGAAACTAGAGTTTAATCCATTGTCCAGGCATTTAGAGACAGATTTGAATGGCCCTCATGCATGTATTAATTTCGAAATTATAGAAATCAACTGCTTAGGCAGAGTACAGCGGCCAGGATTCAATCCCCAGAGTGCTGTGCCAGCCCCGCCCCCAGGACATGCTGAGACAGCATTTGAGACTGGGTGTGATGACGGGTACCTGTAATCCCAGTGCTTGGGAGGCTAAAAACCGGAGGACCCCTACAAGTCCTATCTACATAGTGAGACTCTGTAGAGCCTGCACTAAATACATTTTTTACAAAAAAAGAAATTAGAACATTCCAATCAAACAAAACAACTCTAAAAAGCCAATGTGCCGTTTTTTGTCTTGTTTTGATTTTTTAAATTGCATTAAGCTTTGGGGCACATAGTGATTATGTTCTACTTGGGGGTTTGGTACCTAGAGAGGCTTCATCTTGGCCATTTTGCTCCCCTTGTCCTCCTTTGCCTCCCCATCCTTTCCCCCATGCCCACCCCATCTCCACAGTCTACCTTCCTGTTTCTTAACATGGCTGTTTGACTTTGCTCTTTAAACTATTTATGTCTGGGGTTTTTCGTGTGAGAGCAACCACGTGGTAGCTGCCCTTTTGTGCCTGGCTTCTTTCACTGAGTATTACAAAAACCACTGCATCTTGTTCTCTACGCTTTCAAGTACATCGCTTCTACAGTAGGAGGTCATTAACGCTTATTTGTTAATTCACAAACTTGCTCAGTGTCCCCTGACAGGCAACAAGCTATGGTTTGTAACAACTATTTAATGAACAAATGCAGGGGTACTGTGACATTCTAAGATGAAAAGTTTACAAAAGGCATCATAAGACATTTACTAGTAGGCAATAGGTATTATCATTAGTAATTAAAACTACATTACCCTTGTCAAAATGAATGAAAAAATGAGCCTGATGATGTGCTTTTTCTTGTATTTTATCATGTTTGCTTCTCATCTGCCTACCAGGGTGTTTCACAGAATCTCCCAATGCAGTTTCTGCCTAGCGTGGTAGAAATATTAGAGAGCAACATGAAAGAAGATGATGAATTCGGTCCCTGTTCATGCACCAGGAACTCACTGTGCAAAATCCGATAATCTGAAGTGGGTCTCCCCACTGTCATTAGTGAGTAAGCAAACTATTTCATTTTGTTATCTCATTATAAAGTATTCTAATTCCTACTCTACTTTTACCTTCAGTTTCTAGTACACTTGTATCTCACTTCGGTTATGGATTTTTTTTTTTTTTCCTTCTGCAATAGATGGTGATGAAACGGAGACAAAGAATAGGCTGCCTGTTCATTCAACTGGCACTTCGATGCATGAGTACTTACTATGTGTAAACACTGGTAGACAATAGAGAGAGGTGAGAATCAATAAAATAGTTCCCTGCCCTCCAGGAACTCACTGATTGGAGAAAACAATGCATGAACACATTCATTGAAATGAAATGCAGTGGTACCCATGTGGCCCCCTACACAAGACACCATAAGATAGGTACCTAGAAATAGGACTGTATTAAATAAGGCTCCTAGCTCTACTTTTTTAATTTAAATTTTTGTATATTTTGTGAGTGACTAAGAAAGAATTCACTGGTGAGCATGAAAATCATTATCTGCCAAGTGTAATTGTGCACTGGGGCCAGGGCTGTAGAATGCCGGCCTTTACTGTTGACTGGCAAAGTTGTCTCCATCTAAATCCTCACAGGACCCCCAGCATTGCTCTTCAGAAACACCAATGGTGGCAAACATGTGACTCTGTGAGGAAGCTGAACTTGCCTTGTAATGCCTGACCTAATCATTTTCACACTCTTTGCCAACCTGCGGCCATTTCTCAGCAATGTGGCTCACAGGAGAGGACATCACCCCTGGGCAGTGCTGTGTGTCCTTCCTCAAACAGAGAGAACCCCCAAGCAACTCATACCCTGTCAGGAAACATAAGCACACTGTGGTTCATTGATTCTGTGTCTGTTGAGCTAATGGAGTAGAAAAGAAGTTGATGCTTTCTTCACAAACAACCAGAGTGCAAATCCTAACTCAATCATTGACTTTACTAGTTTACTTCTATGTGATCATAAGCAAATTGCTGAATCTTTCTTACCCTAGTTTCATCCTCAATAAAATAGATATCTGGAAATAAGGTTGTAGTGAAGAAAACTACTAACCCAAATTAGGGGCCTTAATAAACATCTGTTGTCTCATCAATTATAAAACCATCAGGTTTATTTGTGGTTAGGAACAGTTGCTAAATGAGTGCCTTCCTTGGAACAATTGACATTAACCACAATAAAACATCATCCTTTATTGACTGGACAGAGATGAACTAACATAGACAATGAAAGCATTTTTATGCAGGGGATATGCCTTGCAAAGCCCACTTTGATGTTTCTATTATACAAGAGGAAAACCAGATGGAAGTGATGAAATGGCTAAGCTGGGTGCAAAAGTAGGAGACAGAGATATTTTTTCCACTAGTTTTCACCCTCGGAAACATTCCGGGCCCTCCCCAAGTTATGGAAAAAGAGAGCTTGTTTTCAAAGTCTGCAGGTCATGCAACCCCTCAGAACTGGTGAGTGCTTTAGCAAAATCCAGCCAGGGGTTAAAAGCAAAACTGAGTGCAAGCATCTGTTTTGGGCGCCCCAGATAACACATTTGCTTATCAAACCTTGATCAGAGGATTCCAGAAACACAGGAGAAAGCCTGGCCTCTCTAACCTTTCCACCACCATGTTTGGAAATGAGAAGGCTCCAGAACTTAAGGAAGGGCCTGAATGGGAGCTCAGTGTGCCTAAGTTTAGTTCTACATACATCTATGAAACCCGTCCCAAATGCCAGACCTTGTGCCAGGAGCTGAGGTAGCATTAGGACATCGCAGAGGCCAGAAGGTACCATATCACTGGAATCAGAATTGTGGCAGAGCATCAGTACCTTGGTGAATTCATATTCACACATGTGCTTTTGCACATGGCATTTCCTTTTATACGTTGCAGTTGGCCCTACTACAATACAGCCATCATTATTTTTTGTTGTTTTATGTGTATGAACTCAGTGTTCTAGGCATTATACAGAGCATAATCATGGTAGTCATATAGTCAGTGTCAAATCACATTTGAGAACTCAAGGACCTATTAAAATTTGAAAATCACATTGAACAGGATGCTATGCTGGAGAAAGTCATTCATTTTTGAATTTGAGGACCGATGTGATCGTTAGACACACTAAAGGCACATAATTCAGTGCTGGACCACTGCAGGTTCCTTAACTATACAAGGCGCCACCAAGATTTGTAACAAACCAGAGAAGAGTCACTCCGACAGATAAGCAAGATCATGAGTACAATTAGGCAATGATCAATAAAATTATAGAATCATTGCATTGGAAGGAATTCTGAGATTTCATCTGCTCTCTTTTTGTGGCCTGCCTAAGTCTGTCAGCTTTATTTGTAAGCCCGGTTTTCTTGTCTGTCTAGGCTTGTCCAGAACAAATTAACTTTTGATTTTATTCTTGATGAGGGCCTAAAATCAGAATTGCACCCTGACTTTTTTTTTTTAACCAAACTGAATGTGCTGTCCAGAGAGAAATGTTCTCCTTCTAACCTCACAGTCTAACTTCAAACAGAAAGTGTCCTTCAGGAAAGGCTGGCCAGACGCAGGAATGTATCTTGAGAGCTGCTCTGGTTTCTTTTTAAATTAGGCAGTGAATACACTTCTTGACATGCACACACAAGATTTGTGGCAAAAACACCTTCCTTTCATGTAACTGATTTTCCTTTAATCCCAGCCTTAATGTATATCATTCTTGATGCATAATCTCAAATGGGCTTTGAACTAGTGAATGCTAACTTTGAATAATGAAGAAAGAAATGACAATTTACTTTATAGCTGGGTGCAGGATACATGAGGTTGAGGGGCAATGACAGTATAACTGCTCACCTTTCACCCTGGCACAAGCAGGTAAAGTACTAAGGGGAAGTGATTAGTAAGAGGTGACAATAAGTTAAAAACCAGAGGCTGTGTGTTCCCAGTGCATTTGCGTTCCTGGGTTTGGAAGGCAGTGTTTAAAATTTTTAAAAAAAATCACTAAGACAGAAAAACTGCTATAGTTATATCATAGCACACTGAGTTGCAAACCTTTTAATGAAAGACATAATTCTTGGGTTGTCTACATTATACTATATTCTCATGCAAAACACTTTAATGCCTGATATAAATTACTTTAGACTTTCTTAACATGTATTACATTTTTTAATCATGGGTGTTCGGTTCTGTTTTCCATTTGGAGGCTAGAAGAGCAATATCTACATAAAACCAGATGAGCTCCACACCTCCAGCCATTTCTTCTCTGGTGTTACTCTCCCCTACTCCCCTCTATCCTCTTTATCTCCCATCTTTCTGCAACCTGCTCCTCTCCCACCCCAGGACAACTAAAGTCTCCAGCACATCCTCAGTTGAAGGGTATAATCTGGTGCTTGGTGAGAAAAGGAAGAAGACACAGGTTTTACCTGAAAAAGTTGTTGAACAAAGAGGTCATCAGAAAACTCCAGCCCACCCCACACCGGGGCCATCTGTAACAAGAGGAGGCTCCTGAACGGCCCGATCCTCTTCACAGTCGCATATGGCACAGTGGGTGGAAAGAGTGCCATGTGCCTGTCTGCCTCCTGTGAATAGCCCAGCTGAAAAGATTTAAAGTGTGCACATGTAATGGCATAGACCAGAGTCCAGAGTGGGTGCCCAGCAGGGTGCTGCTTGCTTGACATTGGGCTGAGGTACTCTTTCTAAAATACTGAAGAGACCAAACTGTTCTGGGCACTGTGAGCTCCTCTTCCATTTCCCCTGGAAGGCAGAATCCCTCATTCCTGTCTGCCCCCATCACACTCTTCATATGCTCTGTGGGTGCGCAGTGCTGGAACCCAACCCTGGGCCTCACACATGCTAAGCACACACCTTAGCATGTAGCAGACCCCAGCCTCCATGGGCTTTTCTCTTTTGATGGTGAGTGTCAGGGTGCTGGACCATGCCTGGTGCATAGTCTTCCTGGATGGTCTGTGAGCACAAGCAGGACCCAGATGTAGGCAGCTAGACATCTCAGGGCACAGTAGCGCTCAAGCATGCTGAGTGAAGGAGCCATGTATTCTATGTGGAAGGCTGTCTGAGGCATAGGCTGCCATGTAAATCATTTATGTTTCCATTTCACAGCCTGAAGATTGTACAGTACAGGTGGGAAGCACTCTGTGATGGAGGCACGATTTCATATGCTGCACTCTAGAAAACACGTAATGATAATAAAATACTGAATGTGTTTATTGATTTTTAATTTAGGAAACTGGCAATGTGGCTGCATTTGAGGTTTTTTGTCCACCCCCCCCCCCCGGAGGAGAGGGAGAGTGAATAATTTAATGTATCTTCTGCAGAAACCCCCAGCTTTCCCTGATTGGAAAAAAATGCAGCTTTTCCTTGTTCATCTGTAATCTTTGGAGAGCTCTATTTTTTCAGCTGGCTCTTCCTATCTTGGTTTGGTGTCTCACTAGGGGTTAGTGGAAGGTTAGCTGAAGCCTGGACGAGCTGAGCATTGGCAACTGCTTCTGTGACTATTGATTCTGGGGCTGTGCCAAGTCTCGGGGGACTGGAAAGATTCCCTCTCTGAGGCTACTTGGCCACAGAAACCCTTCCTCTAGCTCTTGCCAACTAAAACACAGTAGGAACAAATGTTGTGTGGCAACCGGGTATAAACACAACAGTTGGAAAGCTTCAGAAAGAAGTTTGGATTTCCTGGTTCAGTGTATTCAATGTTAAAACAACAATAACAGTGTTAAAAACACATTTGGGGATTGTTAGAATGCCTTACCCACTGATTCTCATTATTGCTCTTAGAGGCTTTGTTGGATGCACTGGTGTCTTTCAGAGATATTTCCTTAAGGCCCATACTAGAGCTAGGTCCACACAGACACAACAAGGCAAGGATGAATTAAACTTGTCCCCCAAATAAGGCCAAGTATGGTGTTCATTAAGTGGGCTGCTTTGCCTTCCAGAGTATAGGATAATGAGAAAGGAGTAGAGGAATTTGGGGTTTGCTTTTGACTATTGCCTGTATAAAGCTCTAAAAATTCAGATAAATTGAGCTTTACTTTCCTCATCTGTGAAGTAGGTAGATCATTTGTAGAAACCTGTGATGTGCTTTTATCAGGGAAGACTGGTGTGTTTTGCTGCCATCTGAAACAAACCTAGCATCCCAACCCAATGTGCTTGTGCTTGAGAAGAGACCAAAGGTTCCTCTTAGATTTCTTTTTTTAGTATTGGGGATTGAACTCAGGGTGTTGCATTTTCTGGAAAGACCCATAAGCTGAGCTATTCCCCTGGTGCTCTTAGCTTTCCAAATCACGACTTTTGGTGTTGGAACAAGGACAGAAACCTCAAGAATATTTCACCCAGGAACCTACCCACTATGAAAAGACCCTCTTAGGAGATGAACTGTGTTCCAACTCCCCAAATGAGATATACTATGTCCAAATCCTAACCCCAGTTCTGAAGAAGACAGTATTGGAAATACTGTCTTTGTAAAGTGAAACAAGCTGAAATAAATTCGTTAGGTCAGACTCTATTCCAACATGATTGGTGGCCTTGCACATGTGGGTAAGGCCATGGTTACGCTACCACAGGCAAGGACTGTGTGAGGCTAACAGAACTACAGGGGAGAGGATCCTTAGGCCCCAGATCTCACAGAGTCCTATGGTGTTTTCGTCTGGGACTGCTGGCCTCTCAAACTGTGAGAGAGTACACTTCTATTATCCTGAGGCACACAGGTGGGGTGTTTTGCTACAAGAGTCTTAGGAAATTAATATAGGCTATTCATAGAGGTGACTCCACATTAGAGATAACTTAAATCTCCAGAGCTCAGAATCTGCCCAGCATCTCTGCAAGAGGGAATGGATATGTGGTCTGGGGTGTATGTTATTTAACACTTTCCAGCTGAGAGAATAGACATGAGATAAGAAGAGAAAAAGTAAACTACAGTGTGCTTCCCGATGAACATGGAGAGGGCTGGGACTAGGGCTGACAGCAGAGCAGTGTACATGGACACAGTCTCATGGTGAAAGGAGAACGGGGTCTATACTGTGCCCATGGCCGCTGCTCCAGCTCCCTGAATGTCCTACAGCCATACCACCCACCCCACTCACCAAAGCTCCATCCCTTCCCCGAGGCTCCCAAGGGGTCTTTCCCAGAGTCTAGGAAAGAGGAGAACTTGGTGAGATGAGCTATTACTGTACAACTGAGCTACAGCTTCCCACCCAAATGCCTTCTGGGTTTCTGACTTGTTTCCTAGCAACCCATCATGGATGGAGTAGGACAAAAGATGGTTCTGAGGTGATAAGCAAGGAAGGACTAGTTGCTCTCAGAGATAAGGCTGCCCTGGCAGATGCCTGACCAGCCACTAAATCTTCCCACAGGGACTCAGGTGGACTGGCAAAGCTGGGTAACAGGAAACACCTGTGTCTATCAGTCTAGCTGTCAGTGGGGTGGACAGAGGCAGCAGTAATAATAACAACCTTTTCACCTTATCCCAATCTTTACAAAGTAGGCACCTTTATATAGGAGATGTCATCATTATAGCCATTTGCAAGTGAGGAATCAGAAATCTAGAGAAGTTACATATTAAACCTAAAGGGCTATGGTTAGTAAGGAATACAAGTGTGTTTTAAACCAGGAATTCTTCCCTCCAGTACCTGGACTCTTAGTTCCTGGTACATCAGCCAGGTTATTGGCTCTGGTTAGAGCAGCGGCCTTCCAGATGTGAGAGTGTATCTTGTGTGTCCTCTCCAGGCCAAACCTCCAAGTAAGTAAAATATTTTGACGAAACCAAAGTGATTCATGAATAGATGAAACCATATCATAATGAACACAAATAGATCATTTTCCACACTGTCGAGGACCCTCATCTAAAATATTTTCTGTATGTCCACAGCAAGTCAGATAAGTGTGTGCCATGGTCCCAGTCTGTTCTGCCAGCTTCCAAATTTTTGTGTTGGAAACAAAACAGGGACTCCAAATCTCTACTACCAAGCTGCGACCTTGTGAGATTAGAAAACTTTCTAACTCTAATGTCACCCTTACACCTGTTTACACAAAGGAGCATTTCCCAGGTACAATTCCAATTTATGGGGTAACATAAATGCACATATTCTAAAATATTTGCTTTTATCATCTGGCAGTCTCTAAAGCATTCTTAACTCTTTATCCCTGTTTCCCAGTCAATATTGTTTGGTAAACACCACCCAAGCGCACTCAGACACACTGCATTTAGAAATCAATGTAAATGTAATTCTACCAACATCTACTAAGATAATAAGATGTGAAAGATCATAATGGTCCCAGACATGCTATGAATAATAGCTGTAAATGTGACGTAGTGATTGATTCAACTGAAGGCCAGGAGGGTCCTGGGGAAAATGAACTATTGAATTTCCTCATATGCTGTAGCAGGTTCCCAAGCACCTTTAATTTGGGGTTGGCTTCTAGGCTCATTGTGTTACCTCTACATGCATTATTGGAGCCTGCAAAGGCGAAAAAACTGAAAGTAGAATACAATTTCATTGCTGTCTCCATCACAGTCTTACTCCTCTATCATAGAAAGACAACAAATCATTAGACTGCAAGCTTCATTATTACCTTGAAATATATCTGTGGAACTTTGCTAGGGTTTCCATAAGAAAGCCCTAAAACTGAGTGGCTTATAGTTCTGGAATCCAAAGACCAAAGTCAAGTCTTTGGCTGGGTGATTTGTTTCGAGTTGTCTGAAGGAATATCTATTCTGTGCCTCTCCCTAGTTTCTGGTAGCTCCAAGATTTCCTTGTCTAGTCAGTGAATTGTGTTAGTGCTCTCTCTTTATCATGGTTTCTCCTTACATCTCTGTCTTTCCATGACTGTCTTGTTCCAAAGACCTTAGACATATCGGATTAGGGGTCACTCTATGCCAGCACAACCTCATTTTAATTAATTACGTCTGCAATGACTTTATTTCCCAATAAGGTCACATTGTGAGATGCAGCGATTAGAAGTTCAGTCGTTTTTTATATACCTTTTTTATCGGGCAGGGAACACAATTCTTCCTATAATATTCAACTATATAACCATAGAGTTCTCAGCACTAAAGACATTAGGCTACAGCCAGAAAAATACATAGTAAAACTTGGCAATAAATAGATGGTTTAACTTCCTTACTTTTTAACTTAGAAAAAGTTAATAAAATGAGTGCATGCAATGTATATATGACCATGTGTCATATCACAGCATTCCGGGACAGACTGTATAATCACTTATGGACATCATAGCCATCTCAGTTTGTGTACACAGTTATGTTTACATAGTGATGAAATCACCTAATTATGGATTTCTTAGGCAAAAATTACTGCCATTAGGCCACATGTAACTATGTAGAGATAATAATTTAATGAATATCACCTGTCACCCAGTTTAAGAAATAGGACATGACTAATAGAATTAAGCTTCTGTATGGCTCTCCCATTCCTGGATTCCTTTTCTGGGGTGAGCAAAACACACTGGGCCCTGCCTTCAAAGAACTTACATTTCATTGAGGAAGGAGAGCAGTAGCCAACAACAACATAAAGAAGAAAGAATATTTGAGATAAGGAAGGAGCTATGTCAGTAGATTAAAATAAGGTGATGAGACAGAAGGCCAATGGGTGACTACTTCAGAGGGGAAAGTCAGGAGGGCTCTTTAGGGTGGTGACATGCACACTGAGTCTATGTGAAAAGAGTCAGCCTGGTGAAGATAAGGAAGAGAATAATCCTGGGTGAGAATATAGGAAAAAATAAGGCCCCAGCAAGACAAACTTGGTCAATCAAACCTCAGGGGCTAAAACTCTGTAGGTGAGAATGAAATGGAGTCCTGGTTAAAAATGGTCTTCACCAGCCAGAGGAAAGACTTTAGATTTTGTTCTAAGGGCAGTAAGATCTTGCCAGAGAGTGGCCAGCAGAAAGTATCTTGTCCTGATTCTGAGGAGTCAGAGATGCCTCTTGCTGCTCTGTGGAGCACTGAGGCCCAAAGCAGACACAGAGCAAGATGGAACTGGACCACATGGCCACCAGTAGGGTGGGCTGCAGCCTGGACTGAGATGCACTCTACAAGGGACACAGGATTTTTACAGGCAGCGATGTGGGCAATACCAGAAAGAGAAGGTGGTGCCAGTAGGTTTTTTTGTTTGTTTGTTTTTTGGTTTTTGGTTTTTGTTTATGGCCAGCTCAGCTTGCCCTGAAGAGTGGGGTTGGCGTAGCACGTGACGCCGGGAATCAAACCTCGATCCCTGCAGTTGCCTAAGCTTTCCTAAGCAGGCACTTTAGACCACTGAGCCATCTCGCTGGGCCCAGTAGGTCTGTTTTGAACAACTGAATGGAGAATAGTATGTATATTTTAATGAGGTGAAAAAGATTTATAGAGGGGCAAATTTGGAGAGATCCGTGAATTACAAGTTCTCTTCTGCCAAGGTTAAGTGATGCATTCTGACATCTAGTAAAGATTTTAATACATGGTGTTCTGCGTACATCTTTGTTTTTTGGTTTTGAAAACAATTTCCATTCCTCATGCATTGTAATCAATCTACATTAGTTAAGACATATCCAATTGATGAATTTTCTCAGCCTTTTTCTTATGGCCTTCTTCCCTTTTGCTTCCTGCTTGTTGAACTCACAATCATTTACCATGTACTGAGTGTGCTCATTACCCCTGTGCTGGCATCTAACATACTGTGCTGGTGCCAGTAGGCTAGAGGAGTGTTTGTAGAATAATTGAATGAGTGAATGATGAGTGTCTATTTAGGCCTTCTTGAGGAATGAACTAGTAAAAGAAATAATAAAAATATTTTGATACCTAAAATATGAAGTAGAAAGTGGTGAGTCGTACAGAAATATTACTAATAAAGGACCATGGGAGTTCAAAAACTTCCAAAGGAATGCCTTCACTAAAAGTGTATGCCTTTCATGACAGAATAATTTTCAGGCATGAGAAGGAAGAAAAGGTAAGCTACATGTGGCAACAAGAATAAATTCCACCAGCATAAGTCTGAGTAAAATAAGCCATGGAAAAGAATATACATTATGTGGTTTCATTTATAGAAAGTTCAAGAAAGGCAAAACCAATGGATGGTGTAGGAGTCAGGATGGTGGTTAATTTATTGGAGGCAAGCCTGAGGGAAATTTTGAAGTTCTCATCATGTTTTATTTTTTGAGGTTTTGTTTATATATGTGTGGTTACTGTGTAAAAATTCACCTGTTTGTACCCTGTGCGTTATGTACCACCTTAGGAGGTATTATTTTAAGAATGGTGAAGGATCTGAGATTTCCCTGTTTGCAAGTCTAATGTAGTTAGGAGTGCTGGAAGGAGCTATGGTTCTCCTAGGAGGGAGATAAAGAAATGTATCCCTCATAGTATGGCTAAAAATATGAACTTTAAGTTTGCTCAAACTCCACACCCCGTCCAATGTTGTACTGAAGGGGTGTGGTGAATGTTGTACATGTAATGCGGCATTCCACGGCTGAGGGGTCCCAAGCTTGGAGAGACCAAACCTCTTCTCATGGGATACAAGGAACCTCTCATACCGTTGCCCTGGAGGGAGACATCCTTGAGTGTGAAGCAGAAGTTGTCAGTGTCTCTGCTTAGAAAATATGCAGAAACATGAGAGATCACTAGAAAATCATCACCCAACGAGACCAAGTTGAAAGAAAAATGCTTACAGTTGCAAATATGTGGTATTTTTAGCCAGGACTTCTACTGAGATATGATCAGACTGAGAGAGGAGGACTTTAAGCAATTGAGAGAATGGGAGCTTTCTCAGTCTGAATGGTCTTTTGACATAGGAAGATCAGTAAAGCGAAACTCACACGGACAATTAGCTATCTTTTTTACTGCTCAGATAAAAGTTTAGAAAAGGGAAAATCATGTAAAAAATGAAGGAAGACATTAAAGAATCATCCACGGATCTCATTTATTCATTTTCCTATTCTCCTAGCGGGGCAAGAATTTGGATTAGAATTGAGATGTAGAAAGTGCGCCATAATATGTGCACAATTCAGTACATTTAATTTTGAAAATAAACTATGAAATGTGGAATATAATAAACTCAAATGTCTTTAAAAGTTTTTTATTTCTATAATTGAAAACTTTAAACCAAAGTTATAGTGGCCCTAATTAACTTTACGCTGCAAGACAAATCTCTAAATGTGTCATCTTACATACAATAAATCTAGACGACCCAATCGCATTTAAATAGAAATGTAATCTACTTAGCGTTAACATTTTCTTAATATTTTCCTCTCTGAAACACCCACTTTTATGCTACCCAGGTAAGAGCATGGAAGTGGATATTAAAATCTCCTAGCTGTATCTTGGTGCTGAGGCTGCATTTTTGTACTTTATGGTCTTTGATTGAATGGCAGTCTGTTGTTTAATCAGAAGCCATGTGTTATTCTGTATAAGTGTACTGTACATAAATGCAAGCATAAAATTAATTTCAGGGTATATAAGTTTAATTTTACAGCCTCGTGTTACATAGCTGAATGAAATTGTACATTGCCTCCTAATAGGGTAAAAAAGTTTGGAGTTAATTTAAGCAATGAAGCCTGAGATATTTTTAAATAGGGTTTTCTCAGATCATAACTCAGTTCTTTTTTATAAAAAAAATGTACTTAGTACAGGGTCTACGTGGTCTTATTACACAGATAAGACTCGTAGTGATTCTCCTGTTTTCAGCCTCCTAAGCCCTGGGATTATAGGTGCATGCCACCATGTCCAGTCTCAATTGCCATCTCAGCATACCCTGGGGTGGGACTGGCACAGCACGCTGGGGATTGAACCCCCATTCATGGGTATGCCTAAACAGGCAATTTAATCTGCTCAGCTATCTGGTCAGCCCTAACTTAATTTTAAAACGTAACAAAATGCCATGAGGTAAGAATAGTTATTCCCATTGAATAGATGGTTAAGAAATTCAGGAATATATTAATAGAGGCAACACTATTAAGCTGTGGAGCTAAAATTAGTATCCAGAGCTGTATAACTCTATATTAAAATTATTTTTTCAAATAGGACTTGTACATGGGTAAACTAGAAGGATGAATATGGACCATTATGTTATCAGTAATGCGATTCAAGGTAATTTTTAATTCATCTTTTATTCTGTACCTTCTGAATTTCTGATGAAATGTAAATGTATGTATTTATTTAACTGTAACATAGGACTTAAAATGATCATGAAAAGTCATAAGGAAGTTTGAGCTTGGTAGTACTCTGAAAGATCATTGGCTGGTAGGGTGCCTCCCAGAGAGGCCTCAAAGGTCAAGTTTGGCCCAAAAGATCACCAGGTCAGGCTCTATTCTAAGCTGGAGTAATGGGTGGTCCTGTGCACTCTGATGCTTGTCTTTGGCCCAGGCTTCACCATTTATCACACATACAAGGAACCACAGAACTGAAATAGAGCCTGCCTGATCTGGATTTGGGTAACTGGGTAATTCAGGATCCTATGCTGGATTTACAAACACTATCATGAAGCTCATAGAAACCAACAAAGTTAGAAGAGTGAGAGAGCCCCCAATGACACCACAAGGAAACAGGTTATCTCTTTGTGAAAAACATACTGGAAGAGGTTACAGTGGGAACACTTGGTCAATAAAAACACCAGATTTAATCACCCATTTGGGGGATGCTTCCTTTAACATCAGAGCGAGTTATTTCCCCTAGTAGGGCAGTGGTTGTTACCCATTTTGTAGACTATTCTAGAACTTCCTCTAGATAAGATTTGCTAACTCCCATCCACACTAGTACAAATGATGGATTGATTTCCTGGAAAGACTCCAGGAGAACAATCTTTAATGTCACTGTTAGTGGTGGTGCTTCTCCTGCTAAATTTGTTTCTTCTCAGACATAATTTCATCTCACTTCAAAAAGTGTTTAAAGTATGAAACCATTTCATTCAACCAGTAATTTGATCTCATTTAACAGCATAGGCTTTGAATAGTGTCCCTCTGTCTAGACAGGATGCAGTGTTCTTCAAAATCAGCCCATTACAAAAATTTTAAAACACTCAAAAAAGCCACTAATCTTCTTTGTTAACATTATTTTTGCCCAAATAGAAGTAAAACCATATAAGTCACCAGGTTTTCCTCTTCCTTAACCATTATCAAACTCAAGGCCAAATTTAATATTTAATTACAATAGCAAATTTTATATGAGGTTTTAAAATAAATTTCCTCTTCCTTTCTCATCCTATGTCCCCAAAATACAGCAATTAGATAGCTTAAGAAATGCTTTGAAGAATTTATCCTGGGTGAAAATAAAATAACATTTGAAAACCCTATCTATTTTTATCTGGTTGGTACAATACTTTAAAACTAAAGAGTGAGAGCCAAGTAAATTATAGCTGATTAGATGTTCAAGTTCAACAACTCTTTCAAGACCAAGAATTTTCTTTTTTTTTTTTTTTTTTTTTTTTGTCTTTTTGAGACAGGGTCTCGCTATGCAGTTGAGGCTGGTCCTGAGCTCACTTTTGTAACCCAGGCTGGTCTCGAACTCGCACCAATCCTCCTGCCTCAGCCTCCCGAGTGCTGGGATTACAGGCGTGAGCCACCACGCCCAGCCGACCAAGAATTTTCTGAACATGGATTATATATGTTCTTCAGAAAAAACAATAGTCTCTTCAATATGGAATCTATTTTCCAAAACTGAATAGATCTATTTCCCCAGCAGTTCCATCACATAACTTGTGTCCTAAATATTCTTTGAACTGCTGAGCTTAAATCAAACTTAGAAATAAAAGGTTTCATTTTGCATAACCTATATTGAAGGCTTTTATTGAGTCTTCAACATGATTTGCTGCAATGTATGTGTTTTTGGTGTGAGTCCAACTTCTTAACCTATGGTTTTAGTGATAAAAGTTCACATTGACTTAAATACTATGCCAGAACTGAAAACTCTTAGGCCACTTGTCAGTGCACTCTGTGTCTTTAGTATATTCAGATAAGATGAACTGAACCTTTATAAAAACCGACATTAATTGATATGATTCCCTGTATCAATAAATATCAATTTAAACATGTAATTCCATGTTCTTCGCATCTTGGAATCTGAGATAATGGGACATGTATATCAAACCAGTATGGGCTTTGGCATGGTAAAAGTAGAGCCCTAGAGTCCCAGTGACTGAGCACGGTAAGGACCTCTTTCTTATTCATGCTCATTCGAATTTGAGTTGGCTAATACTTCAGGGCTGTTACCTTCCACACTGCAACACAGAGACCCAGGTTCTTTGAGTCTTCTGTCACCAGTGTCTCGACACACACCCTTCATTGTATCATGCCCAGAAAGAAGTCATATTGCATGCTGAGTCTTGTACATATCAACTCAGAAGTGACTTATGTCTGTGGTATACTGTTCAGACCCAATCACGTAGGAACACATGGATATTCAATAAGCAGCAAATGACTCTGACTGGAATATCTGCTACATCTGGGAACAGAGGTGACTGGGAGTGGAAGCCAGGCAATGGCCAGTGGCCATGTCACAGATGCGCATGTCCAGTCAATACAGAGTCTTCTGGGAATTCTTATCATAGTAACAAATAAACAGATTTTCACTTCATCCACAACCATTGGGAAGCTGTTATGGCAATACATTCTAGATAGGATGCTTTTAAGAACTTCACATCAGTAGAGATGGAGATCAAATACTTGGCCACAGGCTCCACAGGAATTGTTGATGATGGCAGTTGGGAAAGTTATAAATAAATTGGGATGACTTCCAGGTTTCAGGCTTGGGAAACTGGATGACAATTAGGACATAGTCCATGGGCAAGAGCAAAAGCAACTTCAGTGTAGAGAAAGTGATGGGACAGTTATGTGTCTGATGTATTGAACAGTGACAGAGCAGATATTAATAATTATTCTCTGGAATTGTGTATTTCTCATGCCTTCAAAAAGAAATGACTGCTTTTCAGTAGCTGGGACCCCTACAGAAAAGGTGCTGAGGTCTTCTAAATATTATCACACATCTATTAGAAATAATAATATCTATTAAGACAATAACCAGGCTTGGTGGTACAGGCTGTAATCTATCAAAATCTGTGTTTTGGTTACTCTGATGAGAATTCCCAGAAGATGCTATGTTGACATGTGCATCTGTGACATGGCCACTGTCCATTGCTTGGCCTCAACTCCCATTGCTTCCCAGCATTTGGAAGACCAAGGCAGGAGGAGGATTATTGTGAGTTTGCCGCTAGTTTCAGCTACATTGCGAGTTTAAGACCAGTCAGTACTTTGTAGTGAGGCCCTTTCTCAAGAGAATGGACAAAATTAAAACAACAGCACCAGGCACAATTCCTGATACCTGCAATGCAGTCTGGGAATCTGCAGCCAGAGGCAGGAAGATGCAAGTGTGTGGCCAGCCTGGCTAACTTACTGGGCCTCTGCGCCCCTCAGGAGCTGGTTGTTACCTTTCATTTGTCTGAAACACATACAGGCAGTCTGGCTGTATCAGGCGCCCCATGCCACTGCATGAGGTTTTTGCTTCAGCAGCAGGTTGATCAAGGCACAGCCCTGTCTGAGGCATCCCCTCCAACACCCACACACACACCATGGCCTTTCTGGATGATTCCACCCTCTGATGCTCTCCTTGGCTAGGTCTCTGAGGGCTCTTCCATCACCTGTGATAAAACAGAAAGTCAGGCACAGGGCATGCATGGGTCCCCATAGTTTCCTTTGTAACCAGCTCCTCATACCCTTCTCAGGTTCATCCCTTGTGTTGTTCTCTCTTATTCTGCAGCTTGAGTTTTAACATAGCCTCTTCCAGCTGGAATTTTGGCCTGTTCATAATTTCTGTCTTGAGAAGCGCATGCTTATAGGTACACTAAGAACCAGTAACACCAAAGCTCACTTGTGCACAGCAGCCAGAGATGATCGCACTGGAAATGGCTAGCAGCCATGGAAGGGTGAGGAGTAATGAAGAACAGCTTGGAGCTGGCATCTCCAGTGACTGGAAGAGTTTCTTAGGCCTGTTAGAGCTGCTTGCTCTGAACAAGGAGGGTTGTTATCATGAAAAGAGTAGAGAGCCACACCAGTGGTGTTAACCCTGAAAGAACTACACTCAGTGGTTTAGGATTTCTATGTGAACTGAGCAAGACCTCTCAGTCAACTGATAACAACTAGCAAGCATATATGAAAAAGGGTGGATAATGCCAATGACAACAACCTAAGAAGCAGTCTGCATCAATTTCCACTTCAAGAAGCTGACGACTTTACTGTGAAAGCCGGGGGGGGGGGGGTGCTAAACAGCAAAAACCTAATTCACTCTGAATTGCAGACACTCAGCGTTACTCCGAGCCTGACACTGTATGCAGCTCACTGGGTTAAACCTACGGGCTCAGATTGATTAAATCATGACTGCATTGTTAAGATGTTATGGAGGCTACGCCTACACCAACATCTCCAAGTTGTGGTGGCGCCCATGACCTCCAGGCAGGTCTGCTAGCGAGCCCCAGTGAGCTTCCCTTCTACCCCCCATCTGCCTCTGTTCTGTCTCCCCATTTCCCCTGCTCAAGGTCCTTCAGGCCTGATGATCACTGAGCTGGTTTCCTAGAGCATGATCCAGGCACTGCCTCTGTGTGGCTGAAAATCATGCCTTCTGGAGAAATGCTGAGCAGTGCCTCTAGGACTTCCATAGGTGGTGGTTCTCCTCAAACTTCAGTGAGATACCAGATTCAGCGCTTGACGCATGAAAAATACTGATATTTGCTGAATAAAAACATGGACATTAGTATCTTAAATGGAGACCGTTTTTAGAAGAAAATTCTTACTACTCTACATTATACTTGAAGATCACACACACTTGTGATTTTTTCAAAGCCCTCATCTCAATTATATATATATATATATATATATATATATAAATTATATATATAATTGATAAACACAAAAATAATGATGAACACAATTTTTGTTGACATCTGACTGGAAATAGCTGCGTCCATCATATATCATTAGCCTAAAAATTCAATATACATGTGTCAAGGGAGTAAGGAAGACAGATCAACTTCCTTTGTGACACATTTTCCCAAATGTAGTATGATAGTGATACTTTCTGCAGACGTGGGAAACACCGCAGGAAATGAAACAACATGTTCATTATAAACATTCAGATTTACTCTTCATTTAATTCAGCTGCCCAGCATTTATGATTAGATTTGCATCATGATGTATCTTCAATACTACCTATTCTCATAAGTGTAAACTTTCCCAAATACCATTCTGATGGATCCTGGCATTTTAAAATATGTCCTATTGTCCTTTTCTGTGCAGTAGAGCAAGCATAGAGTGTTCACTCCTATATCATTGTCACCGCAGTATCAGACCAGATGGCTACTTCATCATGGAATCAAGAATTAGGAATAATTTATGCTCTTCTTTGCTCTAGAATGTGAAAGCAGAAAGCACAGGCTGCACATATACTCAGGGAGAGCAGCTCAGCCCACAGAAGCAACCTTGTCAGAGGGCTCGGGTGCTGTGGCTACTTCATCTTCAGGCACCAAGATTCCTTCGATGAAGCCCTGAGCTGCCAGAGGAGACAGAGAAAACTGTCAAAGCACACAGCCAGTACTTCACCCCAGAATTAAAGTAGCTTCCTTCAAGATTCTTTTTGTTAAAGAAAACAAGTTGTAATTAAAATAGTCTAAAGTGGGAGAGATTGTATCTGAATCCTCCATTGTTTCATATTCAAGAATTTCTCTAGGGAAAAAATATGAATGTTGGCTTAATATTCAGAGCAGTTGTTTTTGTCTGTGACCATGAAATGTTAGAAACGGAAGAGCTATTTATCCTCAGCCTGGTGAAGAGAACAGTGGAAATTTCTTTTTATTGGTCTATAAATAAGCAAAGTCTGAACACACCCTTCATTGGGAGAAGGGCCATGGCAACTCATTACACAGACCAACTGGCTCATCAGGATAGCTTTATTTGATATTGTTATAAGCGTGCAGATGGAGGCATAGACAAAATATGGCCCTCAAAACTATTTAAGGGGCTGGGGAGATAGCTCCATGACACAAGTGCCTGCCTGACAAGTGCAAGGCCATGAGTTTGAACCTCTGTCCTGGCAATAAAAAAATAAAAAAAATAAAACCTATCAAAGGTATTTAACACTAAAACCCACTAGTATTCTCAAGGTGAAAGGAAAAAAAAAATATATATATATATATATGCTTCTGGCTAACAGGTGTTACTATTGAGAAAAGCTCAGTGAAGTATCATTTAACACAGGCTCCAAAATGATCATTGGTTTTCCTTTCGTTATCAACAAAGTAATGTGATTTGTCCTTCTAGTACCAAAACAACTGGTTCTTCAACAAAAAACAAAGACAAACAAAACCTTTCTGAAAATCTTGGCTAGAATGCCTGTTCACACTCTTCAGGCCAGAGCTGGGAAGATAGCTCTGTGGCACAAGTGCCTGCCTGGCAAGTGCAAGGTCACAAATTTGAACTCTGGTCCTGCAAAAAAAAAAAAAAAAAAAATCAAGTTCTTCAGACCAAAGAGTTGATTGCATTATTTTTCATATCAACTATTTGTGGTGGTGAACATGTAGAAAAGCCACTGAAAATATGTCTGTTTAGTTGTTCATGTGTGTTAGCTTTTTTAGGTTTGATAGCCCAAAAGATAGCCAATCACATGAGGGGAATTTAGTTGTGTAGGCAAAATTAAAAGGCTCTTGGTATGAAAAGTAGAACAGAGAGCTTAACAAATTGGCAAGAACAACAGGCAGCTAGCAATAATTACATTTCCTTTCCAAAGAAGGAGCTCTATCTTCCTGAGCCTTCTATATGATATGAGTCTTATACTCATATTAATGATGATACCTCTTCCATCAATATCTTGGATTATTACTAGTGTCTGGGAGAAATTTTATTGGCTGCCGCAGTTCATCGAGAATTAATTGATATGACACACTTACTCTACATGAACTTGGAAAAAAGTCTATCGAGTGAGTGATTTAATTCATTTTATGTTAATTATAAATTATGCCAGGAAACACAATTATGGATGGCCTCGTTTTGAGCTTTCAGATTGCACATATGAGCAGTTTGTACTTCTGACATGCTGGATAGCCCGCCTTTGACTGACTAACATCTTAGGAAAGGCATTAATTTGGCATTCTCACTAATACTTGTAACGCGTAGCATGTTCTTAAACAAATTAAGCCAGGAGGAAGCAGCAAAATGGCCCACTTATCTTTATTTGTGATTTAACCAATGTTGTGACAGACAACCGCCACACTGGGCCATTTAAAATTTTTACTCACACTCTGAATATATTTAAATAATCTCCTTAGTGTTTCATAAACTGAAAAGGAAGAGGGTGGGGGTGGGGTGGCTGCCACCTCAAATGGAAAATGAAAGATCATTTCAGAAAGAGGACAAAAAAGAATCGCTGCTTGCACAGTAAGGCAGCATCTTGGAGAACTCTTCTTATTTTCATTTCCTGTGCAATGCTGTCAATGAGTAGAGTCCTCTCAGTTCTCCCAGCCGAGCAGGGCTCCCACTTTTATTAAAAGAAGTCCATCAGAACAGGGTAGTTGTTATGCAGAAGCGGTAACTCGCATAATGGGGGAATGGCATTTCTTTCCACTTGTGCTGGTCCGCTGGTTCTAATAGCAACCTGGAGCTCAATTTCCTCCTCAAGAACATTGCATTTCATGCGGAATGTCAATTATTAAAATGCAGTGTCCCGTGTCTTACGTCTCACTAGATGAATTCATTTGCAAAACTTGCTAATTTATGCAAATTATCCTTAACCTGTAATTGCCTGGAATCTATTCCACTGACTCTAGCTTTTGGCAGCCTGGAGTCTAGATGTCGGAAGGAAACCCTGATGCAGAATTTGTCAGCTCTGTCATCATTATATTGCTTATTGAGTTCTCAAAAAAAAAACCACCACCAGATAAAAATGTGTTATTAAGTGGAAGTCAGCCGACAGCTAGGGCTGAAAAATCTAGAGATTAAATTAAAGATAAACCAGAATGAGAGGATCTGATACCTGCATCTCCTGACACCCCTGAAAAATGTTAGAAGCTAATGACCTCTTTTCTGGGAGAAACTAACTGGTTAATAACCCAGGGAGGGTCTATCGGCTACTGACTAAGACAGATACAGATAGAGCGCAGATAGGAAATTTCTTCTTGGGAGTAAAAATGAAACAGGCTTGGGTTTCAGTAAATAGAAAGCACAAAGGGAACTATATCCCATTCTTCATTTTTGTTCATGATCTCATGAAAGGCAAGGTGGTCAGAAGGAATGTTTGTCTAGAGGGAAGGGATAACTGCATGTGTGCACACACGTGCACATGCACAGGAACTTGTGAACAGGAGGGGTGCAAAGGGCTGCCCGTGCTTCTGTGAGGTACAATCCTCACCAAGTCCTGAGGCTCTGCTCTGAGCAAGCTGGGCTTTGTGCAGCCTGCATCAATGGCATCATATTTCCATCAACAGTTTGGAAGAGATATATGGCAGTGTGTGCCCCCACTGGCCCTCACGGTTCCAGTCTCCTTTTATGAACAGTGTTGAAAGACAGCTTTCTGCAGACCGTGGAGCTACTTTTCTTTTTCCTTTTTGTAGGTCAGGAGATGGGTTCTGACTCCTGGCCTCCTTTCTAAATCTACAGAGCGTAAACCTAGTCCTTTATTCATGCCAGGGTATGAAGGCAGTGAGCACCCTGGATTAGATTAGCTAGGGAGAGTTAGTCGGGGAAGAAGCTGGTCTTTTGTGTGTGCACATCTGGGAGGGAGGAAAGGGGAAAGTGAAGAAGGAGGGGGAGATACGGAAGGAAGGGAGAGCAAACCTACAGAAACAGCAGTCCGTCCCTACAGACCCCTGCGTCACCATCACTGGGGCCACGCTCCACTGTTCTCAGGGATGCACTTTGGCCTGCTGAGCCTTGCCTTTGATTTACCTGAATCTGCTGTGCACCCTTGGCCACAAGATTGCAAGGTCTTATAACCATCACCTCTTTCTTTCCTTCTTTTCTTTCCTTCTTTCTTTCTTTCTTTCTTTCTTTCTTTTTTCTTTCTTTCTTTCTTTTTCTTTCTTTCTTTCTTTTTCCTTTTTTCTTTTCTTTTTGCAGTCCTGGGGATTGAGCCCAGAGCCTTTACACTGAGCTACATCCTGGCCCTTTTTACATTTAAAAAAAAAAAAAAAATTGAGCCAGCATTCTGCTAAAACACTAAGTTGTCTACACTAGACTCAATCCTGGGATCCTCCTGCCTCTGCCTGCCACAGTGCTGGGACTACGGGCGAGTGCCACCACACTCAGGTAACCCCTCTTCAAGGGTCCCAGTGCTAGCAAGGTGGAACAAACATTTGCTGCAGATATTTGAATGGATTCTCCCAACTTTACAACAGATTCCAGTAAAAGAAAAAAAGAGAGAGAAAGAAAGAAAAAAGAAAGGTCTGTCCTGGATGAAATGTACAAAGACCATTTCAAAAATCCCCTTCAAATTCTGAAGAATAATGAACGAGTTCATATTTAATCATGCACTTGCTCCTGTTTCTTTTAGAACTGTGTCTCTTTAAATCTACTGAGGGTGATATCCCTTCTGGCCCAGAGGATGCCAAAATGACTTGATGATTTATTTATGCAGTGCTTGGCAGCCCATAGTCCAGATTGTGGCTGAAGCTGAATTTTATGAGGCTTTCCCTAGTGAGTATATTTTAAAATTATATTAAAAATACATATTTTTTCAAAAACCTCAGTCATGTCTGGCCATGCCTCAGGCTCTAACAATGGTGATGGGACTAAGGAATTAATATTGCTAAGGATCTTGTTGGTGAAATTTTTATTGTGAAAGCTTAGAAAAGCATTGAGCTTTCAATGTGAAGAAGGGGCTAAAAATAATATTGAGACCTAAATGCTTAGGATATGGAATGTGACCTGTTTCTATCTGTAGCTACTCCTCTGGCCACTGGTAATTATTTATTGGGCTTCTCATTATCTCCCAGAGGTCTCATAAACCCCGGGGGACTGGGATGAGAGAGATGAGCCTGGGCTTTCTCTTCTGGAACACAGCGTGGAGGAGACAGAAGATGAACAGGTAGGTGAATACCACAGGTACGCCGAATGATTTCCTGATCACAATAGTGAGTTCTGTGTGCAAAGGAGTCTGCTTGAAGGGTGGGACTTTGTATGTTTGCCTGGAAGGACTCCCTCTCGAATGCCATATCCGAAAAGGAGAGGATCGGGGAAAACAATTTCCTGGAAATGTTTATCTTGGCAAAATCCAGGCCAAAAGCAAATATGTGCTGTCCGTCTCAAATGACGGGGTTTTGACAAAAAAGATTGGAGTTAAGGATATGAAGGCGATTCTAGATGCAGTGGAGTTGAAGATACCAAGGTGATTCTAGATGGAGTCTTATAGCTCGGCATTGTGGGTTTCAATTATACATGACTGTAGCCTATTTGTTATAAGGAGGACCAAAGTCTAAAATAAGGCAGGGGTGGGGAGGCAGAATTTTTATAAATGGGTGAAAGGTAACACACAGAAAGGATAAGAATTTAAAATTTTAGTCAGTCTTTACTGAGAAGATTAATAGAGATACCTCCATAGTACTTTATATTGTATTAGCTCTATAAGATAGCAAAACTGGGCTGGGGAGAGAGCTCACAGGTGGTGTAAGGGCCTGCCTGGCAAGTGCAAGGGCCTGGGTATGATCCCCAGTACCACATGCTATGCCTACCCCACAAACCCCGAGTGCACTGTGCTGGCCACAGAAAGCAGGTATGGCGGTGCACACCTATAATCCCAGTGCTGGAGAGGCTGAGACAGAATGATTACTACAAGTCCAAGATGTCATAACGAGACCCTGTATCAAATAAATAAAGAAATCTGTTTTTAAAAGAAAACAGTACAATCATTCCATTAGATGAGGAATCAAAGTCTCAGGAAAGTTACGCAGCCTACAAATGGTAAAACTGGAACAGAAATGGTGGCCATGTCTGGAATCCCAGCACTCTGAGAAAGTGAGGCGGTAGGAGCACGAGTTCAGGCAACTTAGCAAGTCTCTACTCAAAAACCAAACAAAAAAAAAGAAAAGAAGAGAAAAGTTTTTTAAAGGTTAGGGAAGTAGCTCAGTGAAAAGGCTTTGGCTATTCAGTCTCTACTAACACACACACACACACACACACAGCAAAACTGGTCTCTAACTCAGTCATTTACTCAAAAGAACAAATACACCACCATTTTAAAGGAACCGTTATTTGTGATGATGTCACTGCTGCTCCTGTGTTAGCTGAATATGGAAAATTCTTGTAGCCTATAATTTCATGTCTAAATGCATCCATTTTATGTACATTTAAAAAACTGAAACTATGCCTCCCAAGTACAAAACAATGACTTAATTAAACACTTAGGCAGAGAAAGTTAATCCTATCTACCAAACAGACTGAGTGAGGCTACGGTTCGATGTACAGTCAAACAGACATGGATCAAGTTCAAAGCCACGCTGGGGCTCTGACTGCTAGCCCAGGGGCATGGACCATCCTGCACTCAACACGGAAAAACAAAGGTTGGAGGGAGGCCCAGGACTGTGTTATAGACCAAAACCATAGCCCCAAAGAACCACCACAATGTACATCTTCACTAAAGATTTTTAAAATATACTTCACTTCTGGCCAAGGGAAAAAAAAAAATTAATCATTCAACTTCAACTCACTTAAATCATTTTCATATCCATTTTTAGTAAACATAAACTTTTTCTCTCAAAACATGAGATTCCTGAGAATTCATCACTTATTAGGGAATAGATGTAATTATTACCATGTAATGTTAATTAAGTGTCAAAAGCATTTTAATTAATTTATTGGATACTAGTGAAGCACAAGAATATTGAATAGAACATGAAATTAGATACTTTCCTGCCTAAGAGAGTGAAGCCATAATTCAATAGGAAAACATAACTAAATCTTCTTAAGTTAATATGATTCTATCACTGGGAAACTTGTTAGTGATGATCTTTAAAAAAATTTTTTATTGTGCAATTACTCCACAATGTAGCCTTCAGTGCCTGAGCCTTTTAGTTGAGATTGCTATATGAGAAAATTATGTGTTTGTTTCCCTGAAGGTGTTTAAGCATAAATTTGACCTAAGGTAATAGCAATTGTGTTGTCCAGAAGTACTGAGGGAGAGAAGTTCAACCAAATATATATTCCTTCCTGTCATAGGCACAGCCATGCAGCATGTGACATTGGATATTAGGGGAAGACTCGCTGTATGGAAGAATGTTTCTGTCTTATTGTACTCAGGGTGGTGGCACTTGGAGGATGATGATAGATTCTGGACTCCAGATGACACAATGAGACAGGATTGGAGGGGTTGGATCATCTAACATTCTAGAGGAAAGTTCCTCAATTCATGAAATACATGGACCTCCTAGGATTTGTTACGTGCTCATCCAATAGCTCCCATTATTTTGTTTGTTTGTTTGTTTGTTTGTTTTGTTGTATTTGGGACAGGGTCTATAGGGTCTCACTATGTAGACCAGACTCAAAATGATTCCCCTGTTTTCAGTCTCCCAAGCACTGGGATTACAGGCAAGTGCCACAACACCCAGTCTCAATTGCTGTCTCAGCTCACTCTGGGCATGGGGGTAAAGCCCGCAGGGCACAGCAAGGATCACACCTCAGCCTAAGCAGGTGCTTTAGTCCACTGAGCTATCTGGTTGGTCTTGTTGTTTTCCTAAGCTTTGGGTGTACAATAAGTTAGTTTTGTCTCTCCTATTCACGATGGCTGGAATTTTGATGATTTTAAAAGATTCTAGGTCAAAGCCCTACCTGGGCCAGAGGTTCTAAGTAGTCATTACCATACTGATAAAAAGGCCTAGATCTGAATTTTAACCTCAACCTTAGTAGTTTCTGCTTGAACTTGGTCATTTACTGCACTACTTTTTGAGCCTCAGTGTATTAGTTACTTTTTGCTCGTTGCCGGGACAAATACCCAACACTCAAAATGAAGGAAGGAAAGGTTTATTTAGCTCACAGTTTGTGGAGGTTTCAGTCCATATTCAGTTGGCCCAAGGCTGAGTGGAGCAGGGCGGAGAGAATCCAGTTCAAGGCGGCAGAACAGCAGCAAAATGGTGGCAGAGG
>PVJA010014629.1:0-47005 GCA_004027025.1 Myocastor coypus | reverse complement strand
TTCATTCTTTGTTACATGAATTTTTTTTTTCTGTTTTTTGATTAGGTTGGCTAGAAGTTTATCAATTTTATTTACTGCTTCAAAGAACCAACCTTTTGACTCATTTATTCTTTGTGTTGTTTTCTCCTCTAATCTTTTGAATTTCCTACTTTCTTTGGGCTTTGGCTTTTACTAGCTCTTGTTTTTCTAGGAGCTTGAGTTGCAGCATAAGATCATTATTTTGGCTTTTTCTGTTTTTCAAATGTGCACATTTATCGCTATAAGTTTTACTTTGTTTATTACTACAAGTTTATTTTATTTGAAGAGTAAAAATAAAAGAATAAAAATCAAACAAAGACAGAAAAAGGAGTGACATATGACAATACATATGTTAAACAAGAATAGCTGATTAACAGTGGTTGGTATGTCTTTATCATTATTTCTGTTGCTCAGATTAGTAGAGTTGTTTATGATTAGACATATGATTGAATATTGCTGCCTATTTTCAAGAAATCTTCAACTTTTATTCTTGTCTCTTTTTTCTTTTATTGCCTTTTAAAAATTTATTTTAAAGGTAGTAATTGATATGACATTAGGGATCATATGCTTTTTTTTTTTAAACTGAATAAATCTACTTGTTTCTCTTTTTGTTGTTGTTTATTTATTTTTGTGGCCGGCTCAGCCTGCCCTGAGGGCAGGGCTGGTGCAGCATGTGGTACCGGGGATCGAACCGCGGTCCCTGCAGCTGCCTAAGCTTTCCTAAGCAGGCGCTTTAGACCACTGAGCCATCTTGCCTGGCCCAGGGATTATACACATTTGGAAGAACAAGATGACAAATATGGAAGCATGGTTTTTGGATTACACATTACTGTCCTCAATGTAGTTGCTTAGTTCACAGATATCAGCACACAGAGCTAGTGTGTGGAATTTTCTCCTTGACTATATGCGGATATCTGTGAAATTTTATTATTATTATTATTATTATTATTTTTTTTTTTTTGTCTTTTTGAGACAGGGTCCCACTATGCAGTTCAGGCTGGCTTTGAGCCCAATTTTGTAGCGTAGGCTGGTCTCGAACTCACATCGATCCTCCTGCCTCAGCCTCCCAAGTGCTGGGATTACAGGCGTGCGCCACCATGCCTGGCTTCTTTTTTTTTTTTTAAAGTTTATGTATTTATGTTATGGCTGGCTCAGCCTGCCCTTGGAGTGGGGCTTGCACAGCACGTGGTGGGGATCAAACTACGGTCCCTCCAGTTGCCTAAGCTTGCCTAAGCAGGTGCTTTGGAGTGTTGAGCCATCTTGCTGGCTCCTGAAATTTTACTCTTAAGACAGCTTTCATTGTATCACCCAGGATTTTGTAGTTTGTACCTGCATTTTCATTTGATTGTAAATAATTTTTAAGTTCTTCATTAATTTTATCTGTGACCCACTGGTTATTTAGGAGCTTGTTATTTATTTATTCATGTATTATTATTATTATTATTATTATTATTATTATTATTATATTTTGTATCTTAGTACAGGGTCTCATTGCAGAGATTGGACTCGTAGTGATCCACCCATGTCCAGCCTCCCAAGACCTGGGATTACAAGTGCACACCACCATGCCCGTCCCTAGTCACTGTCTGCATGTACCCATGGGTGGGGCTGGCATGGTACACTGGGGATTGAACCCTAGGAGCTCATTATTAAATATCTATGTGTTTATTGTGTTTTTGTAGTTGCTTTTGTCAATAATTTCCAGTTTCATTGCACTGTGGTGAGATAGAATGCAGGGGATAACTTCTATTCCTTTCCTCTTACTTAATGTTCTCTGTTAATACATGGTCTAGTTTGGAAAATATGTTCTGTGTGGCTGAGAAGAAAGTGTATTCTGTTGTAGCATTGTGAAACACTCTGTAAAGGCCTACCAAATCAATTTCTTCATGAGTTTGGTTTAGTTATGTCACTTTTTTGGCTGATTTTTTGCCTAGTTGTTGTATCTCTTTGTGACAGTGTAGTGTTAAAGTCCACCATTACTATTGTATTATTGCTCATTTGATTTATCATGTTTATTGAAATTATTTTATGCAGGTGGTTACTCTGACATTCAGTGCATATATATTTATAGTTTGTATCTCTTCCTTTTGCTGATTTCCCTTAATAAGTAGTGACTTTCTTTATTTCTTTGAGTGATTTTTGGTTTGAACTTTATATTGTCAGCAACCAAGATAGCTAACCTGCTTCTTTCTGATTTCCTTTGGCATGGAGGATTGTTTTCCATCCTTTGAGTTTTGGTGTGTGAATTTCCTTTTGAGTTCAGTGTATTCCTTGTATGCAGCATATTGTTGGATTTTGTTTCTTAAACCATTCTGATAGTCAGTCTCTTTTGATTGGTGAATTGAGACCATTTACATTTATGGTTGTAACTGATATACATTGGCTTGTGTTTGTCATGTTATTTTCCTAGTATAGCTTTGCTACTCTTTCTCTCTTTTTAATTACTTGGTATGTTTGTGGCTCTTTTGTTCTTGAAGCTGTGATCATTTCTGTGTCCTTCCAGCATATCTCTCAGTAGTCTTTGTAGGATTGTTTCGATAGTCATTAACTTCTTCAGTTGTTTTTTTGTCATGAAAGGATCTTGGTTTGCCGTGAATTTGATAGATAGTTTTACATGGTATATTAACCTTCTTTCGAAATCATTTTCTTTCTGGACCTGAACTACTTCACGAAGCTCTTTTTCATTTGATACTTTACATTGAAATTTCTGCCATGATTCTCATGGTGATCTGTTTCTTCTGTCTAGCAGCTTTTAATATTTGATTCTTGTGCTCAATTTCTAAGATATTCATCATTATGTATGTAGGTGTAGATTTACTGTGGTTATGGCTATTTTGAGTTCTATACACTTCCCTTCTCTGTATGTCAATTTTTCTCCTCTTGTTTGGAAAATTTTCTGCTAGTACTTTTGCAAATAGTCTTTTTATGTCATTTGTGCTATTGCCCACTGTTTAACTGATACCTGTTATTCTTATGTTATTTTTCTTCACATCATCTTGTAGCTGCTGAATTGTTAATTCTTGGTTCCTTGTTAGTTTTAAGAGATCTTTCCTTTCATGTTCATTAGCTGAACAGCTGCCTTTGAAGTCTGAAAGTCTATTTTCAGTTTCATTCTAGTAGTTTTGCTAGCTTTCAATGAAGTTCTTAATTTCCTGGATAGCTGTTTGAATTTGTTTCATGCATTCTAACTTTTTCCTGTATTGTTCATTCAGTGTTTCCATTGTTTTTCTGTTCTCCTGTGCTTTCTAAAAATCTGTGTCTTGTTTAGCTGTGCTGAGCAGTTTTTCATAATTGTTGTCATTTCTTTTTTGACCTGAGAGATGATTTCTTTTTTGTAAAATAAATATTTATTTATTTAATGATTTCTGATCTTATTTCTTCTGTAGCCTCATGGGCTTGTTTACTTCAGTTGCTATCATTTTAGAAATTTCAGGTGTTTGATTTCCAAGTTCTTATATGACTTTGTCTCCTAAATGTGTTCTTGGTGGACTAGACGATAGATTGCCTTTTTCTCCTGTGTTTTGACATTTTGAAGCTTCCAGTAATCCCCCGGGCAGAATCTCACAGGATGTCCACAGTCTGCCAAACATGGCTTAAAGAAAACTTCCAGGGTGCTCACACCGGGCTCACAGATCACAGATCTCCTGTGTCCTACAGGCCACTTGGAGTCGTCCTAAGTTTTCGAAAGTTTAGATCTGCACCTGAAGCTCAATGCTTGTGTGCTAGGGGCTAACAAAGATCAGAGCTTAGCAGAGTCCAGGAGGCTGCTCAGACATTGCCTAAATTCTTAAATGGTGCCAGGCAAGCTTCGACTCTGTGTATGCTTAGCCCACAGATCGCAACTGTCCTGCATCCTACAGTCCACTTAGAGTCCTCCTAAGTTCTTAAAGGTAAACATGGATATATCTTGGGACCATGATGTGAAGTGAAATAAGTCAGATACACAAACTTAAATATATTTCTCTTGCATCAGAAACCCAGAATAGAAATACAGAACAAAGCGGGGCGTGGTGGCGCACACCTGTAATCCCAGCAATGGGGAGGCTGAGGCAGGAGGATTGGTGTGAGTTCGAGACTAGCCTGGGCTACAAAAGTGAGCTCAGGGCCAGCCTGAACTGTATAGTGAGACCCTGTCTCAAAAAGACAAAAAAAAAAAAAAAAAAAAAAAAAAAAAAAAAAAAAAAAAAAAAAAAAAAAAAAAAATACAGAACAAGTTAAAGCATGGATAGAAGGAAACATTGACATAGATCCTTTATGAATGAGAATTCTGTTAAAAGGTTAAGGCAGTGAGAAAGGAGAAATGAAAAAGTTATGGCATATGCATGCACTAGCTCCCTGTGGGAAATGTAATCACTGTGCACTGCAATGATTATGCAGGTAGTAAAAAAACTAAAAGTGAAAAAGCAAAGAATTGTTGCCTTGGTCCAGAATAACTTGGCTATTGGCATTGCTTTTACTTCAGCATGTCTGATTGGTTGATTGATTGATTTTACTGTCTTAGGAACTCAGCCTTGCTGCTGCTACTTCCTTCAGGAATGGAGTTTTTCCTGTGATTATCTTTCTTGTTGCCTCTCATTCTTTCCTGTTGGCTGACCAAAGTTATTTTCTGATGCTTATAATAAACTGTACATTCACATTTGTTCTTTCAAATACTGTCTTTTATTCCTTTCCTTTTTTCCTTCTTTAACTTCATATATTTGGGAACAAGTCAAAGTTGAGTCTTTAAAAAATATGCCACTGAGGCACAGTGGCCAGGGCTTTGATCCCCAGGCCTGCCATGCTGGCCCCACCCCTGCAGCATGCTGAGATGGCAATTGAGACTGGGTGTGGTGGTGCACGCCTATAATGCCAGGTCTTGGGAAGTTGTAAACAGCTAGATAACTGAGTCTGAACACCCTATAGACCCTTTCCTAAAATACAAACAAAACAAGGCAAAAAATCTATGCCATTGGTGATTACATTTTCAGTATAAGAGTATAGTAGGATACCTGGTTGTCTCACTTAGATTAAGTACTTTTGCCCTTTTCCATGTCTCATTTACTTCTTGGATATGTATGTAAAGTAGTGAGAAACTTAATAGTGAGTAAAGCAAATGGTCTCAGGACAGTGAACACATATCAATAATTATATATATATATTATATATATATTATATATATATTATATATTATATATTATATATATGTATTTATACTCTCTAGAGTATAAGCTTTAATATCTCCAGGAGACGTTGGATTAAAATAATTACTCCATAAGCATTTGTTAAGTCCATTAAAATGTATGGTTTTTAATATTCAGGGATCAGATAGTGAACTCTAGGCTTTTAGACAACTGACTGCATTGTTTGTGAATTCACATTCTCAGATATAGCAGTCTAATTGATTATTTTCTCTGTGTTGATTGATTCTCAACCTCTGTAACAAATACTATGCCGAAAACTTTATTCACTTTAGTACAGCTAAACTGAATATGATTTTTAGTATTGGATTCCTTAATTTCAAGTGTGAGTATAAAGCCCATTGCATATAAGTTGTTCATATGTTGTCAAGTCATTGAACCTTATTTTTCCTAAGCAAATCATGGTAAAAACGCCTTTAGAACTTTATTTTCTATATAATATTTATTGAACAGACTATGTCATAGTGATAGACACTTGTCTGAGAGATTTGAATGAATCATTTCAGATTTCAGAAAATCTGTTTTGTTCTTTAAAAAAAAAAACAAAAAAAACTCATGTAAGAGGGATAACAAATGTCCTTAAATTACCAATCTCAAATTTAATCATCCTTTAAGGAAATTCTTTTTCCTGCTCCAAAGTAGTTCAGGCATATCTTTTATAAAGAAAATATTTATTCAGTAGACCACCTTCTGAGAAGATCCCCAGAGATTTTTGTAAATTTAGAGATCACTGTTTATTCTTTTCTCTTTTCTTTTTTAAGGTATGAAACTTTTCTCAAAGAGTGGAGGTGATGGTATTTCCCTAAGAAACTATTCTTCTCCTTCCACTGTCAAATCTAACACTTTTTATACAGAAATGAAATCTTCCTGGTCCAACTTAAGCCAATTTCCTGTGCTGCATCTTATTAAGGATGGAAAACAGCTGGCCCCAATATCTGTGTAATAAATCTTCATGTGTTTTAAAATAACTTTACTTTTACCATTTGTTTTCTAAGTAAGCTCCAACTTTATTATTAGTCCCTTCCTAACCAAAGACTTTTAGGTTTATTCTTTCTACCTATTAATATACATATGTTCAATTCTCAGGCATTACTAATGTTGACTGAACACAATTTTGAGTTACAGGTCTATATCTGCACTGAATACAACAATTCAAAACACTTTCCTTTGATTTACACTAAATACTGTATTTTTAGGCTTAGGATACACTAACGCAGATTTGATGGTATGTGAATGGTATAAAATCACAGTAAAGTTTTTCTTACTAAGCGCAGGTGCTAAGTAATTGCATATTTGAATATTAAAAGAAAGTTTTACAATTTTTATTAAGATTTAATTTCAGCAACTACTTCATTACTTTTGATGCTCTATGACTAAAAGCCTAGGGAACTGCTTGAAATACCAAAATATTCTAATTATACATCTTTATTATTGGAAGTTAAATAATTGATTGTATTGATAACTTTAATAAGTTAAGCATTTATTTTGTTAACACATAGACATGGTGGGTCACGGGTATAGTTCAGTGACACAGTGCCCACTTGGCAAATGCAAGATCCTGAGTTTAACTCCTGAAACCACAAATGAACATAGAAATTGTCTCAAACTATTTTAGATTAATGTTCAACTAGCATATTAACGTTTTCAGTATAACACACTGTACCAGTAGAGCCAAAACTAAAACCCATATGATCATCTCAATAGATGCAGCAAAGGCTTTTGACAAAGCCTAACACTCATTCATGATCAGAGTCCTATGGAAGATTGGAACTGATGGCTGCTACCCAAACTGATAAAAGCTAGCTCTGACAAACCAACAGCCAACACCATTCTAAATGGAGAAAAACTTAAAGTTGTTACCCTTAAATCAGATATAAGACAAGGATGTCATCTATCACCACTCCCATTCAATATAGTTCTGAAATTATTTGCTATGCCATTAGACAAGAGAGAGAGAAAGAAAATGAATAAGAATAGGTAAAGAAGAAGTTAAACCATCATTATATGCAGATGACATGATACTGTACTTGGCAGACCTAAAAAACTTGACCAAGAAGCTCTTAGAATTAATAGACAAAGTCAGCATCATAACAAGATACAGAATCAACAACCAAAAATGAATAGCATTTCAGTACACAGATAACAAACTCTCTGAGAGAGAAGTTAGAGATAATTCACAATAATATCCAAAAAATGAAATAATAGGAATTAATCTCACTAAAGAAGTAAAAGATCAATAGCATGAACATTGCAATCCTCTTAAAAAAAGAGAGAGATCAAAGAGGATTTCAGAAAATAGGTAGATATTCTTTGTTTCTGGGTAGGAAGAATCAACATTGAAAAATGGCCATACTCCCAAAATTGTTATATAGAATTAATGCAATTTCTATCAAAATACTATCAGTGTACTTCATAGATCTAGAGAAAACATTCCTAAAATTTATTTGGAACCAGAAAATACCTAGACTAGCAAAGACAATATTGGGCAATAAATCAGGGCAGGAGGCATAACAATCCCTGACTTGAAATCATACTATAAAGCTACTGTGTTAAAATCAGCATGGTACTGGCAAAAAACAGACCCAAAGATCAGTGGAACAGATTGGAAGATGCAAATAAAATTAGAAACACATTTATCCATCTTATCGTTGACAAAGGGATCAAACATGCTCACTGTAAGAAAGATAGCGTATTTAAAAATGGTGCTGCAAAAGCTGACTGTCCACATGCTGGAAACTAAAACTAGACCTTGGTCTATCACCATGCATTAAACTAAAGTCAAAATGGATTAAAGATCTAAACATTAAAACAAAAAAACTCAGTGTCCTGGAAGAAAAATTAAGTGGAAATCTTGAAGACATAGTGATGAGCAGAGAGGTCATGAACAAAGATCAAAATGCACAGGAAATACTCCAAGGAATAAACACCTGGAATCTCATTTTATTGAGCAGTTTCTGTATGTCAAAAGAAGTCATCAGCATAGTGAAAAGACAACCCACAAATTGGGAAAAAATCATAACCAACTATCCCTCAGACAAAGGACTTCTATAAAAATTTTGGCCTCCACCATTAAAAGACCCAATCTATGTTCCTAAACTTTTTTTTTTTTTTTTCTGGGACCGGGGTTTGAACTCATGACCTTGCACTTGCCAGGCAGGTACTTGTGCTGATCTTTGTTAGATGAATACATATTTCTTAGTGAAAAAGGTACAAGTGGAAAATAAATACATGAAAAAATGTTCCATAGGACTGACCATTTGAGAAATGCAAATGAAAACAACACTGAGATACCATCTTGGGGCTGGGGAAATAGCTCCATGGCAGAAGTGCCTACCTGGCAAATGCAAGGTTGTGAGTTTGAACCCCAGTCTTGAAAAAAAAATAACGTCTCACCCTAGAAAGAATGGCTATCATAAAGAAATCAAATAGTAACAAATTCTAGAGAGGCTGTGGAGAAAAAGGAACCTTTCTGTACTGCTAGTGGGAAGGTAGATTGATGCAACAACTATGGAATGCAGTGTGGAGATGCCTCAAAAACTAGGACTGGAAATCTCATTCAATCCAGCTATTTCCTTTCTGGGTATTTCCTAAAAGAACTGAAAACATCGTACCATAGTGATATATGTGCACCCATGTTTATAGCAGCACATAGAAAAGTCTTTGAAACAAATAAAATTGCCATCACTGAAGGAATGGATGAAAAAGATGTGGTAGTTTTCGGCAATGGAGTATTACTCAGCTTTAAAGACAAACTTGAAGCCTTTCTAGGTAAGTGGATGCAACTAGAAGCTATACTCATGAGTGAGACAAATCAGATCCACGTGTGTATTGTCTCCCTTGTGTAAGAACCTGAAAGAATAAATAAAACCTAAAAGGCATAACAGCTATTGTAAAAGGGAAAGAAACTAAACTTGATTAAACAATGAAGATGAGAGAAAGGAGAAGATAGGAAAAAAATGGGCGGGAAAAACATAAAAGTACATATACAGGATGGCTGAGATGATGGTACTCTTAATTTCCAAAAGTTTTTTTGAAAATAGCAGTTAATGTTTAATGTGAGTTTTCTTATTTTTATTTATATTTCAATGTATTTAAGTACAGGGTCTACAGTGTGTCACTACAGTTTGGACTCAGCGATTCTGTGTTTTCAGCCTTCTAAGATCTAGGATTACAGGTGCAAACAGGAGTGAACAGAAACATATACTACAGAATATTATTCAGCCATAAAACTAAATAAAAATTGATACATATATCTTTGATGAATGTAGAGTAAATTATGAAAAGACAAAAGAAAGGCAATCAAAAGCCATATGATCTGATTTCATTTATATACATTCTTTTTCTGTGCGTATTTGATACAGAGGCTCACTACACAGGTTGGATCTTCTTGTTTCAGCCTCCCCCATGCTGGGACTACGTGCATGCTTTGCCATGCCCAGATTAGGTGGCTGGTTCAGTGCATCTGGGGCAAGGCTGGCATGGATACAGTGTTGGGGACTGAGCCCTGACCCCTGTGCTTCTTTCCCTAAGCAGGTGTTTAATCTGCTGAGCTATCCCCCTGGCCCTTACATAAATTCTTAATGTGATTAAATTACAAAAGTGGATAATAGGCTAGTCATTGTCATAGGCTTGTGTCTGGAGGTGGAAGGATGCTGGTGGAGCAGATAAGTGCAACTGACCAGTTACCAAAGGGCTACAGGAGTGACTTTTATGGTCATGAAACTTTAGTGTAGTCTGAGTGCTGCTATGTGTGATAAAACTGCGTAGAAGTCCATAAACATGCCTGCCATGCAAAGGAATGCACACAATACTTGTAAGAGATGAGTGGGGAGGATGACATCTGTATTGTGACATTGTTGCACAGCTATGAAAGATGTGATTCGGGATGAGGCTGGGTTGAGGGCGCATGGTACATCTGTGTAACTTTCTAGCTAAAACATGTGGATCTCAATTATCTCAAAATATGAAGTTAAAATAGGAAATGAATTTGAATCAAAGAGAGACCTTATAACTGATTTTAATTCCAGCACTCATAAGGCAGAGGCAGAAGGATTGTTGTGAGTTTGAGAAAAGTCTGGGCCACAAAGTGAGCTTAAGGCCAGCCTGAACTGCAAAACAAGACCCTGTCTCAAGAAAAAAAAAAAAAAAAAAAAAAAAAAAAAAAAAAAAAAAAAAAAAAAAAAAAAAAAAAAAAAAAAAAAAAAAAAAAAAAAAAAAAAAAAAAAAAAAAGAAAAGAAAAAGGAATTTATTGAAAAATTTAAAATTTCACTTAGCACAGCAAATTGGAATTGATGGCCTCTACCTCAATGTAATAAAAGCCATCATGTGACAATCCAATGGCTAATTCCAAATGGGGAAAACCTGAAGTCTTTTACTCTCAGATCTCGTACAAGAAAAGGATGTTCTCTATCACCACTCCTACTCAATAGAGTTCTGGAATCATTAGCTAGAGCTATTAGACAAGGGAGAGAAACAAAAGGAATAAGAATAGGTAAAGAAGGAGTTAAACAGTCATTATTTGCAGATGACATTGTAGTCTACTTGGAAGACCCAAAACACCCCACCAAGAAGCTTCCTGAATTAATATGAAAATTCAGTAGAATAGCAGGTTACAAAGTCAGTACCCAAAAATCAATAGCATTCCTTTACACAGATAACAAACACATTGTGAGGGAAATTAAAGAAACAATCTCTTTTACAATAGCACCATGGTAAATGAAATACATACGAATTAACCTAACTAAAGAAGTAAAAGATCTATTCAATAGAAACTATAGTACTCTGAACAAAGAGATCATAGAAGATTTCAGAAGATGGAAACACATTCCCTGCTCCTGGATAGGAAGAACCAACCTTGTGAAGATGGCTATACTCCCTAAATTGTTATATAGATTTAATGCAATCGCAATCAAAATACAACCAACATAACTCACAGACCTAGAGAAATCATTCCTAAAATTTATTTGGAAGCAGAAAAGACCTAGAATAGCAAAGGCAATCCTAGGCAACAAAGATAAGGCAGGAGGTATTACAATTCCTGACTTGAAATTATACTACAAAGTTACAGTGATAAAAACAGCATGGCATTGGAAAAAAATAGACCTGAGGATCACTGGAATGGATTAGAAGATGCAGAAGCAACTACAAACATACTTAGTCACCTTATCTTCAACAAAGGGGCCAAACATGTTTACTGGAAGAAAGATAGCCTCTTTAACAAATGCTGCTGGAAAAACTGGATCTACATGCCAGAGACTAAAACTTGACCAGGTCTTTCACCACACACTAAAGTAAATGGACTAAAGATCCAAATATTAAAACAGAAATACTGAATTTCTTGGCAGATAAAGTAGGAGGAAATGGTAGCTATTCAGTCAGTGAAAGACTATCTAGGGAATAATGAGTGTTTTTTTTTTTTTTTTTTTTGGGGGGGGGGACTGGGGTTTAAACTCATGATCTTGCACTTGCTAGGCAGGTACTTGTGCCATGGGGCTATCTTTCCAGCCCCAATGAGTGATTTTTGAATTTCCAAAAGCACTGAAAATGTGAATTCTACATATAGGAAAATTATTGCTCAAGAATTAAGAATTAAGTATGAACAGAAACAGAAGTTATCCTGATTGCCATATAATAAAGTTTTCCTAGTAAGAATAAATAGCCCAGATTGTAGATCATAAATGTGGAAGGAATAAAACCATTTAAAATCTTGTTAAATCTAAGAGTTTGTTCACTGAATAAACATTGGAAAAAATTTAAATATATGAAGAGTCAAATGAGAATAAAAATAGTTCCTAAATTGGGGTTAAAATTTATTATTGTATCTTTAATGGGTATAATGGGGTGTTCCAAGGTCCATGTAGTAGAATGGTGGTGTCAGTGGACCAAATGAGCTGATCCCTGTCCCGTATCATTACCCACCCATGTCTTAGCTATAATCTATTCATTCAGCAAAAGTTTCCAATGTAATTTACCATTGTTAACTCTAGTCTTCATGTTTTACATTAGATCCTTTGACCTGTTTGACCTACATCACCTATTTTGTATGTTTTGACTTACAGTCTCCCTTTCCTCTCAACCAACCAACTCTGACTCTGGGAAATAGTAGTCTCTGTCTGTAAATGCTGTATATCCTTTAAAAATAGACTTCCCATGTGATACTTTTCTTTCTCTTACTAAGTCCTTTCCTTTAGTGTTCTATCCTTCAGGTCTAGTTGTATAGTTAATGGAAAGTGGTGGGCTTATTTTTAGCAAAATTCGTGCCATGGGTACTTTGTTATCCATTCATTCATTCATTCATTCGTTCATTCATTCACTGATGGCCTGTTTCCATTACTTTAAGTGGTGCTTTAGTGCACATAGTAGTAGATATGACACAAGTCTGTGTTTGAATTGATAATTTCTAAATTATGGAAGTTCATGATATTTGTATATTATGTCAAAGAAACATTGCAGGGGACCGGGGAGAGAGTCTGCAGAGTCTCATAGAAAGCCCTAGGCAGACATCTGCTAAATCAGTGCTTCTCAACCTTTCTAATGCCGTGACCTGGCAATACAGTTCCTCATGTCACAGTGACCCCAGACCAAAAAATAATTTTGCTGGCTACTTCTAAACTGTAATTTTGCTACAGTTATGATTCGGAATGGCTTTAGGCGACCCCTGTGTTTTTGTCGTTGAGAACCGCTGGCTCAGAGGCACAAGTGCCTCCCTGGCAAGTGCAAAGTCCTGAATTCAATCTCTGGTTCTGCAAAGAAAACAAAATGAAAACAAACAAACAAACAAAAATTGAAGCCATTCATTATTTAAAGAAATATTTAATTGTTGCTTTCATTTGTTTTCTTTTAATTATTACTAAGAGGAATTTTCCTCAGGTTCTCGGCCATTTTTACTGATGCCTTAAGGAAAAAATCAAGCAGATTTGTTAAAATCTGTTTTTCTAATGTAATTTTGTATTTTGTCCATGTATCATTAGTTTTGAATAAGTATAAGAGTCATTTTATTATAACTTCAAGTAAAAATTAGGAAGATGTTTGACAACTACCAGATATAAAACCTTGTGTGCTGAAGGCACGCTCAAACTTTATATATCCGTTGTGGCCTTGCACTAGATACTTACTGACAACCTTTGTTTTGATTAGATTTTCTAAACATGTTTCTTAGGAAGAAAACTAGTGAGTGACAGGTTTCAGTGAGTTCCCGAGCAGTACTAAAGCATTTTTCCAGATGGCTGTGGAGAAATGCCTTTCAACAACCTGAGAATTTGTGTTCACCATATGGGAACAAATTGTTCTGACTCATTACCTTGTTCTACATGATACCATGGTGGGAGAGGTGATGTAAGCCAAGCTGTCCTGGCCCTGCCTGGGATACCATCTCTCTCTCTCTCTCTCTCTCTCTCTCTCTCTCTCTCTCTCTCTCTCTCTCTCTCTCTCTCTTTCTCTGTTACTAAAGAAGTTTTAAAACTTATTATTTTATTAAAACCACAAAGTTCATTTCAGGACTGAAAATCCTTCCAGGCCAACATGTTTATGCAAAACATTATTTGTGAACTTGTTCTAGGCAAGGAGTGAATGAATGAGTGTTCATTTGTGCATGAACCTGTGAGGGAATAATTATGGGTATTGTCTGGAAGAACAGTAGGAATAAAATCTGGACAGATTATACAGCTACAATGTAAATTTAAAGAAGGGAAGGAAGGTGGGAGAACGTTGGCAGCAAGACACAAAATAGAAGCTATGAACATTGGCTTGCTGGAGGTTTTCTACTTCGGGTGGGGCAGGAAGGAAGTCAGTGGATTAGTTACAGAATAGAATAACTTTCCAACCAAAATTTGAATTTTCTCTTACTCTCTGCTTATAAAAGTGCAGGGATGAGATCTGACCATCAGAAACAATTGTGATTTGCAATGGTAATTACGACTATTTAGTGAGTGCTTATCGTTAAACCAAAATTGTGCTATAAGTTTGTCAAACCTTCTAGTATGACTCTCGTTTGTGATGTGAGAAGGGTAGAGAACTCTGTCTGAGTCCTTGTCCTTGCCCAGGGCCCCAAGGTAAACGCAGGGCTCTCTGAGATCTCTGAACACGTGCTCCTCCCACGAGACGCACGTGGCTCTGCAGAGCTCTTAAATGGCTGAATCCCTGTGAGCTCCTCAGCCTTCTGCTGACTGGCTTTCCGATGTGTTAGTTGCTTGCCTCACCTGCTGCCCTGCGTCCCACATGGCCATGAGCACCGTGTGCTTTTGAATTTCAAAAACTGTCTGAGAAACTGTGTCAGTCCTGAGAGAGCCGAAGGAAGGAAAAATACACGAGCTTCTAAACTAATCCCTCCGTGAAGTACAACACTGACTCACATGCCTGGCTCAAACCATCACCCCCTGGTCCAAAGAAGGATGACAGGGGATGATAGTTGGGGAAGAAGCATGTCCCCATCCAGTCTACACTTAGTCTACAAAGTTGGAATTAAGACATAGCCTATAATACAGTGAGAACTAAAGCGGACTGTGTATGACCCCCTCCCAGTGTGTTGTATCTGCTCAGTTAGTCGATGATGTCGTTATTATTACGGAAAATATCTTCTTTCTTTTGTAATTATGTATGTCATAGACATAGAAAAGACTACTTTTGAACAAGTTAAAAAGGTTTTATTCATTTTAAATATTAACTCATGGGCTGGGTAGATAGCTCAGCAGTTTAAATGCCTGCCTGGCAAGTGCAAAGACCCAGGTTCGATTCCCACTACTGCATGCCACGCAGGCCCTGAACCCTGGGGTAGCCAAGCCAGCCATTGAACCTGGGTGTAGCGCGCACCTGTAATACCAGCTTTGGGGCAGCTGGGACAGGAGAACTGATGAGTCTAAGCTGCATAGCAAGACCCTGTACCAAATAAACAAACAAACAAATGAATGAATGAATGAATGATTTAAAAATTACTAACTCGTTAACTCTAGTGTTAACAGCTGTTGGTATAATGCCTAACCAAGAGGAATACATGATGTATACCATCTTTGCTCACTGGGTTCTGCTCATGTCATCTTTATATTTGTCTTTACTATACTTGTCACATTTTCCTGTCTCTACTCTTGTTACTGCAGTAGTGAAGTTTGAGGGATAAGGATTATTTTCCGACACCCAATACCTCTCCGATTAATTGGCAAGGTACATTTTTTGTATTGAGGCACCTAAAGCCTTTTTAACTCAGGTTGAAATAAGGTAACCATTTACATTCTTTATGGTTTATTTTTTGCTAGCTCTGGTTCATACTTTCACTGTCCATATCGTTCGATATCTGAATATGAAGTATTAATGCAACCAGAACTCCCTAGATTTTTGTGAAGAGTTGAAATATAGATAGAATTACTGTAGCTTTCATTCTAGTGTTTCTGGGATGATTTTACAGATCAAGTCTTTTGATCAATTTTTAGTCAGGAAAATAGAGACTAGTGCACTTATTCCAGGTATGTGGGACTTAATATTTGAATTAGGGGCTGATACAATTATTGGAAGAGTGGGAAAAGAAAAAGCAGAAAGCTCTAACTGAAGGTAGATAAGCTGCAAACAAAGGGACTGAAACAAAGAAAGGAAAGACGTTGATTCCATTATGTGTCATTTATAAGAGGATATTTTCATGTAACATAATTATGTGTTGTTTCTGATGATCAGGGTTCCAGTTTTGATTCTGCTACTGACTGGAGAGAGGTATTACTCTAGATAATCACTGAACTGTTCTATTCCTTTATTCTTTTACTTGCCAAATAGTACCAATAGCTTACTTTAGAGGGCTATTATGAAAATTAACATAATAATAGCATTGTACTAGAAAAGAATGAAGAAAACAACCAGGCCAAGCAAGCAGTTAAACAGAGGGGAAAAGTAGGGATCCTACAGTAGGGAAACAACATGATAAAGATAAGCCAGCGCGTAATAATCAACATAAATTGCCTTAATTCATCAATCAGAAGAAGCAGACTAGCAGAATGGGTAAAGAAACAAAGTCCAACAATATGCTGCATACAAGAAACACATTTAACATGAAGAGATGTTAATAGACTAAATGTCAAAGAATGGAAAACAAGACTCCATGTGACAGGAACTGAGAAAAAAGCAGGGGTAGCTATTCCGGTGGCTGATAATATCAACTTTAAATCAAGTGTGATTAAAACAGGTAAAGTAGTTGCATACTTGTTGGGGGAAAACTGCAAGAGGAAGAGATAACAAATATATATGCATTCATGTAGGAGCAAACAAGTATATAAGACAAATTTTCACAGACATGAAAAATCAAGTGAACAATCATAATTGTTTTGGGGGATTTTAACACCCCATTCACACAGAGAGATGTGCCATGGGGGGGAAAAAAAAAAACAGAGAGAAAAGATATAACAGAACTAGATCAAACTTGTGAAGAAATGGAGACTTAATATACCTTTACAGAATATTCCACCCAGCAGTGTCAGAATAAAGTTTTCTCAGCTGCACATGGTATGTTCTCCAAGATAGATAATGTTCTAGCACATAGAACATGATTAAGTAGATGAAAGGGATTGAAATTATACCATACATATTATCAGACTATAGTAGAAATTATTGACTGTAGAAATAGCAAAAACCCTATAAATACATGAAAACTAAAAAAAAAATCTGAAAAACCAATGGGTGACAGATGAAGTTAAAGAAGAAATTAAACAATATTTCCAATCAAATGAAAATGTAAATGCAACTTACCAGGACATGTGGGATGCAATGAAATCTGTCTCAGGAGAGAAATTTATAGTGATAAATTCTCACATCAGGAAAATAGAATAAGCCTAAATAAACAATCGAATGCTATACCTCAAACTCCCAGAAAAAGAAGAGTAAGTCAAGTTCAGAGCCCAGCAAAGGCAAAAAATGATAAAAATCAGAACGGAGGGCCAGGGAGATAGCTCAGGGGCACAAGTGCCTGCCTGGCAAGCACAAGGTCCTGAGTTTGATCCCCGGTTCTGACAAACAAAAAAAAGAAAAAAGAAAAAAAAAAAAAAAGAAGAAGTAAATGCAATGGAGGTGAAGAAAACAATATAAAGAATCAGGTGAAGAGTTCATTCTTTGAAGGAATAAATAGAACTGATAAACCCCTACCCAACCTCATTGAAAAAAGAAAGAAAATTCATGCGATGAGTAATAAAAAAGGTGAAATCATTACCAACCCTATACAAATTCAGAAAAGTATCAGTAATTGTCTCTGAAATCCTTGCACTTACAGAATGGAAAATACAGAATAAATGGACAGATTCCAAGATACATATGAGTTACTGAAGCTACATCAAGAAGATATAAAAATTCTGAATAATTCAGTATCAGCCAATGAAATTGAAAATG
Organism: Myocastor coypus; assembly: GCA_004027025.1. Lineage (NCBI taxonomy): Eukaryota > Metazoa > Chordata > Mammalia > Rodentia > Myocastoridae > Myocastor > Myocastor coypus. The sequence goes on along the minus strand of PVJA010014629.1, from coordinate 29,455 downwards.
TAATTAAAAAATATGCCAACAAGGAAAAGCCCAGATCTTGGTAGATTTACAGCTGAATTCTGCATGAAATTTACGGTGGATCTAATGCCAGTTCTTCTCAATCTCTAAAATGAAATTGAAAAGGAAGCAATTCTCCCAAACTCGTTCAGGGAGCCAACTGTTAATCTGATACAAAAACCAGAGAAGGACGAACCAAAAAAGAGAACTATAGGAGAATCTCCCTAATGAACATAGATACAAAACCCCTCAATAATATACTAGCAAACAGAATGTAGCAAATCATCAAGATTGTACATCATGACCCATGTGAGATTCATCGCAAGATTGCAAAGATGGTTTAACATACACAAAACCATAAATGTAATATACCACATCAAGAAGCCAAAGACAAATGCAGAAAAAGCTTATGGCAAAGTCCAACACCCATTCATGACAAAAACACTATAGAAAATTGAAATAATTTTTTTGGCTGGTTCAGGTGGCCTTTAGGGCATGTGTGGCATGACATGTGGAGCTGGGAATCGAAGTGCGATCCCTTGTGCTGCAGTGGGTTTGCCCATGCAGGTGCTTAAACAACTGAGATAACAGGCACCCCTCCCCAAAGTTGGAATAAATGTTCTTTATCTTAATCTGATAAAACCATCTCTGACAAACCAATAGTCAACATTATACTTAATGGACAAAAATTGAAACCTTCACTTTACAATCAGGACTAATATAAGAATGCCCACTTTCACCACTTCTGTTCAGTATAGTTCTGGAAACATTAGCCAGAGCAGTTAGACTAGAGAAAGAAACAAAAGGAATAATAATTAGAAAGGTAGAAGTAAATTATAATTATTCGCCCCAAAATCTTCACTAAGAGACTTACAGATTTAATAACTATATTCAGTAGCACAGCAGGGTACAAAGTTGACACACAAAAGTCAATAGAATTTCTATACATGAACAATGATTGAACTGAGAGAGAAATTATGGAAACCATGATTTTAAAATAACATCCTCAAAATTAAATACCTAGGAATCAATCTCACAAAGGAAATAAAAGGTTCATATAGCAAAACAGATCTGAAAAAGAGATCAAAGAGGATTTCCGAAAATAGAGCTATTTCTTGCTTCTGAAGAAGTGAAGAACTAACTTTGTGACTGTGTATCAGACAAAGGATTCCTATCTAGAACATAAGGAATTAAAAAAAAAAAAAAAACTGACCTGCAAAATTCAAAGACCCAATCCAAAAATAGGCATCTGAGATGAATATACACTTCACAAATGTAGAGATACAAATGGCAAAAAAAAATATGAAAAAATGCTCAACATCACTGATCTTTCAAGAGATGCAATTTAGAACAATGCTCAGATATAATCTTATTCCAGTAAGAATGGTTGTCATCAAGAAGACTACCAATAATAAATGCAGGAGAGGCTGTGGGGGCAAAAAAGCAACCCTTCTTCACTATTGGTGGGAGTGCAGGTTGGCACAGTGATGATGGAAATCAGTATGGAGATTACACAAATGCTCGGAGTGGTGGTCCCATTCAAGCCAGCTATTCCCCTCGTAGGTATTTTTTCCAAAAGAACTGAAATTTTCATACCCCGGCTCTATGTGCACCCCTGTTTATAGCATCATTGTTTGTCATAGCTAAATCTTGGAAACAACCCAAAGGCCCATCACCTGAGGAATGGATAAAAAAGATGATATTTTTACACAATGGAGTAGTATTCATTACAAAAAAGATAGGCTCAAGGCTTTTGTAGATAAATGAATGCAACTAGAAACTATACTGAAAAGTGATATAAATCAGATACACGTGTGCAAACATCCTATTATCTCAGTGGTGCGAAAACCTGCAGGGTAAATGCAATCCGAAAGGTACAACAGATACTGCAAAAGGGAAATAATTTTTTTGATGGGAAGGAAAAAGTGGGATGAAGAAAAGGACAAAAGAAAGAAGAAAAGATATATTTATGTATATATACACAATAACTTGAAAAACTGTACTGCCAGTTTCTATTGGTCTTTTGAGAGGAGCAGTTAATGCTTAAGTTTTTTTTTTTTTTTTTTTTTTTTTACTGTTTTTTAAAAGATACCTTATAACTTTGTTGTTGTTTTTTTAAGATGAGTTTTTTCTATCTGATATACAACAGATTTGAAAATAACTTCATGCAATACAGGAAGCATTTTTGAATTCCTATTACTTTAATGAAATTTGTATCAATTCTAATGCTTTTTTATTACTATCTTGAGTCTTTGAAAAAGTTAAAAAATAAGTATTGATTTTGTAGAAAATATGCCTTATACCCTCAGTATTTACTCCTTTACATAGTATCTGATTCAATGGATGTTCATTAATTAAATGAATGGAATATTAATATTTATTGCAGAAATTATTCTTAAAGTATATGCTGGGATATTAATAAATATATTAATAAATTTATTATTTATATAAAGCAATAAAGATGCTTCTGCTAATTTTTCAAGAGGTGAATTTCCATATAGCATAATTAGTGTGAATTATAGTAAATTATTGGATGCTTTCAGCTCTGTGAAGTTGTGTTCATATGGTCTAATCGGCTGTAAGTTAAAATCCTGGGAACCAAGATACTTTTAGTCCTGCTCACCACCAGTATGGCTAAATCAGCTGACCTCATAGCTACCATTGTGCATGTTTTAATGAAGAACTGGGGAAATTAGTTACTTATGTCAGCTGAGTTACATTACGATATTTCATTATAAATATATTTGAATCCTAGATTTTCTTTTTAAAATTTTGTTTTTAAAAATCTTTTATTTATTTACTTATTTGGTACAGGGTTTTGCTATGCAGCTCAGGCTTGCAGTGATCTTCCTGTCTTAGCCTCCCAGCACTGGGAGGACAGGCAGGTGCCACCATGCCCGGTTTCAGTGGCTGGCTCAATGTGCTCAAGGTTCCAGGGCTGGCACAGCATGCCGTACCAATTTAAATCAAGTCCTTGCACTTGCCAGGTAGATGCTTAGATTGCTGAGCTATGTCCCCAATCCAATCCTCAATTTTCTAATTATCTAGTCCATACAAAGCAACTGATAGGGTCTATTCTTTTGCCTAAAGTGTAGGTGGAAACATTTGAAATGTGCCTAAATCACTTTTTTTTTTTTATTGTCTTTTTGAGACAGGGTCTCGCTATGCAGTTGAGGCTGGTCCTGAGCTCACTTTTGTAGCCCAGGCTGGTCTCGAACTCGCACCAATCCTCCTGCCTCAGCCTCCCGAGTGCTGGGATTACAGGCATGTGCCACCACGCCCGGCTCTAAATCACTTTTAATTAGATAGTTTACCAGAGATTCTGTAAACAATATTTCTCTTTATCTGGAGTATGCAGGTCAGCCTTACAGCACATTATGCTTTTTTGTGTTCCCATGCTTATGAATTTCTCCAACCATTTATAATATGAATTAAACCTATTTACTCATTTTCAGAGACTACTGATATTATAGAGGTAGACAATTTCTACAAGTAATGCATAATTTATCTGTTACTTTCATATAATCAAAAAAAGCATAGTAGATTTTGTTTATGTATTACACTTAATACACTATTTCTTTAAAAACTCAAATTTAATAATATAATAATAGTGGTAAACTAAGAATGAGGGTTAATGATTAATATTATCCGTCATACTTCACTATTATCATAATCTCATATTTATTGCTTTGTGTGATGTTCTTCTGTTTGAGTACCGCTGTGGAAAAGTAATTGCTTTTTACTTTGTATAGATTTAATGCTTTTGGTTTTAGCAGCAAGAAATATTTAAAGTTAAAATGGGTTCATCTTCCCAAATGCATTTTCCAAAAATATGTATGAGCAAACTGTGTCTTTGTATGACAGAGATCTATTGTTTATTTGCAGGTTGTATAAAATTCTGCTTGTTTTGATTTCCATTATATATAACATATATTTTGTAGTAATGTACATTATATGCTGCATATATTTGTACATCTATTTTGAATGTGACTACAATACCTGTAACACATATCATTTGAGGAAATTATTATATAATGAATTTATCTCCTTTTTTAAAACAAATACTATAAAATGACATGAACATAAGTAGCTCTTTAGTCTGTGAATCAAAACTTTCAATCATTTCGATGCAAATTCCTGCAGGCCAGCTACTGAAGGCCTCATTAAGAAGAATATGTTTTGTGCCATTAAAATTGCTCATGGTCTAGTTGAGAAAACAAGATGTAAATTTTGGATGATGAAAGTGAAAAGCAAACCTTACGGTGGTCCCCATGACACTCACCTCTGGGTGTTCATCCTTTTTATTATTCTTTCTTCTTGACTGTGAGCAGAGCATGTGGTTTGTTCTTAACCTAAAGGAGAAATTGGCAAAGCCAGAACATAACACGTGAGTCCATGCTACACAAGAAGATTGTCCTGCTGCAAATCTTAGGCTTTCCCCTTGCTCCTCCTACTCTCTTTAAACAAGGGAGTAGGCATGAGTTGTATGGCTACCCAGGAACGAGTCACGCGGATGAATTTAGTGGGCCTGGGAACAAGTTCTTCTATGATTCTCCAGACAGCAACCAGGCCCTTCTTGATACTTCTGTTTTACTCTTGTGCGAGATGGCGGCTAAGTTGTGCCCAAAGTGCTCCTTAAATGTGCCCTTCGAGCTGCTACATTTGTTGTGATTTGTTATGCAGCGCAGTGAACGAATTCAACAATTCAGAGCTAAGTGGCCTCATGAGCACGCTATCACCACTGGGGGAGTCAGGGAACGTGCGCTGAAATGGGACTGTGGTCAGGAAAGATTTCTAGATGAGGACACTCTTGAGCTCAAATTATGTGACTGCAAGGTCCAAGAAAGCATTAAAGTGTAGCTTGGGAAAACGTTTTGGATAAAAGGAAAGCTCTGAACGGGTAGAAGCAGAAATTGCATGATCTTGCTGCATTGTGTATGTTTCTAATGTTGCTAAAAATAATATATGAGTTAATACAATGAGAAATGAGAGCGGATCAGGTCTAGAATTAATACAAAACTTTCTTCTTTGGTATGGTTTTCAAATTTATATGATAGAAAATTGCTTATATAATTTAGAATGAGCAAGAGCTTATCTTATTTGTATTCAAAATTGATTTCAGTTGCAACATGTATTATAAAATGATGCAAAAGCCAATCCTAATTTTAAAGACACACGCTAAAATAATAAGAAACAACTGACTTCCAGCTGTTTCCTCCCCTACCGTGCCCTCTAAATGCTTCCTCAAGTCCCTCACCCATTTGTCTTGACGGTTATTTACCTAGCAGCGTAAGGAATAGTATACTACTGGCTCTTATTATATCTTGACCATTTTTATTTCCATAGAAGCTCCAAAAATATTCTGCTCATGATTTATGTTTATATAAGAATGACTGTTACTGGGTGTATAGGCCACTCAGGTACAACCAAGGGGAAGTTGCCAATAAGTTTAGAAAAGAGAGAAGGTGGAAGGGAGAGATAGAAAAGGCAGAGAAGAGAGACAGACAAAGGGAGAGATAAGGCAGGAAACAGAAAGAGACAGAGAATGAGAAAGTAAATGTTTATAGCTGAGAAAATATGCCTACAGCGATCCTCATATAAGTTATAAAATAAGTGATTTTTCTTCTTTTTTGCAAACCTTTTATCTGTCTGTCTGTCTGTCTGTCTGTTTGTCTCTATGTATCTGTCTATCATATTTTTCTTTTCTTTTTTTTTTTTTTTTGTGGGACCATGGGACCAGGGATTGAACTCAGGTCCTTGTGTTTGCCAGGCAAGTGCTTATTCTACTGAGCTATCTCCCCAGTCCCTATAGTATTTTCCTTTTTTTTGTGGGAGTAGGGTTCAAACTCATGACCTTGCACTTGCCAGGCAGGCACTTGTGCCACAGAGCTATCTCCCCAGCCCCTTATATATAGCATTTTTACAAGTTTACTTAAGGTATTATAGCACAAAATGAGAAAAAAGCAATAATAGCCACCAAGAAATTTAAAATCAGGGACACTGTATCCCTCAAACTGTGCATTTGTGATAACAGTTAATTATAATGAGACAATTAGATAAAAATAACAATTAGGAAGTGTTGTTTGTATAAATTTTTATTAGTGACTTCTGGGAATTTGTTATAGTTATTGGAATCTGCCCCTGTTTTGAGTGATGCTGAAATATTCTTTAAAATTCCACATGATAGCCGGGCGTGGTGGCGCAGGCCTGTAATCCCAGCACTTGGGAGGCTGAGGCAGGAGGATCAGTGCAAGTTCAAGACCAGCCTGGGCTACAAAAGTGAGCTCAAGGCCAGCCTCAACTGCATAGCGAGACCCTGTCTCAAAAAGACAAAAATAAATAAATAAATAAATAAATAAAATAATAAAAAATAAAATAAAATAAAACTTTAAAAAAAAATTTCCACATGATAAGCCATTGCTCTGCCTCTCTGCCCCCACCTCCCCCAGTACAGTCCAGACTCCTTTTGCATCCCTGTTGCCGCATCAGCATCTGGCCTGACTTCCTTGTATCAGAATTAGAGGAATGTGGAGAAAGAATAGATAAGCAGACACGTATTGAAGCCTAGTCTTAAACATGTTATGATTTAGGACAACTGCTACTATATTGTCTAAGATCTTCACATAAACCATTCTAAGACAGGAATTTGAATTATTGAGGTTGCTGATCTACTTTCAGTCACAGTATTGAATAGTGCCATCATCATAATAATGTTATACATAATTACCATTTAATTTCTTTCCAGCGTATTGAAGCATTAAGAAGTATGGTAAAAGTTACTTTCTTCCTTAAATATTTAAAAAATACCATAATTATGTACTTTGAAATATTCTTTTGGCTGTAGTTCAGGCTTAGCCTGTCAAGGTCTTAAAGGCCCTATCTACCATTATCATCATCAAACTTCAAAAGTTCTAGAAACAAAATTATACACACATGTAATTTAAAACTTTTGATACAGTAAATTTGAGAATCAATTTATCTACTACAACAGGAATCATGGGTAATGTAGAATTAAGAAATGAGGACAGGGAGTTACCATCATTACTTATAAGTACGGTTGGTAATGAGCCGATGCAGTGGTCAGGCATGAATGCACAGCTGTGCCTTCTGCCCTGGAGCATTGCTCACCAGAATGCAGTCTCAGGGACCTCATGTGTAAGTATCACTTTCACAAACTTGCTTGTCAAGATAAATTTTTTTCCAGTACACTTATGAAGCTAATTCTATAAAATTATGTTAAAACAGTCTATTTGTTAGTTAACATTAATTCTGAAAATATTAATTAATTTTGAGTTAGCTTTTCTGAGGATGATACTTAGTTTTTTAGTGCCCTATGTGGCAATGCCTGGTATCTTACATAGTATGGGTTCTTTTCCATACTAACTAAAAAATTAGTTCTTTCCTTTATTTACTATTATAATTCCTTTCCTTCTGTCCTTTACATGTGTGTTGAGAAATCCTCCCTACCTGAACCCTAGTATTAGCTTGGTGCATAATGGCAATTCAGTTACAATTGTTTTGGAGGATGATAAAGGTGTCACTTTTCATTCTAGGAATTGTTAAAATCTAAGGAGCTTCTTCATAGAAGAATGCACATATTCTTACCTGTACAATATTTATTTATGCTTTCGAGAGTAAACACTGTCCTTCTTGCCCAAGTTTATTATTGTGGGGAGGACTCATGGGATAGTACTGAGCCTATTTAAATGACTCCAAAGGAGCCGGGCGTGGTGGCGCACGCCTGTAATCCCAGCACTTGGGAGGCTGAGGCAGGAGGATTAGTGCGAGTTCGAAGCCAGCCTGGGCTACAAAAGTGAGCTCAAGGCCAGCCTGAACTGCATACTGAGACCCTGTCTCAAAAAGACAAAAAAAAAAAGACTCCAAAGGATAAGATTTGCTATCTTTTTAAAGATGTCTCCTCACAGAAAGGTTAGAAAGTTGGTTATATTGAAATAGCATATTTTGAACAAATATTTGAATATTCAGAGATTATATAGAGTTATAATGAAGAGGGGATACGGAAACTGGATACAGTAGTTGATCTCAGGCACACACCTGGGGGTCCTTATGATTAATTTTATAATTCAGGAATGCTGCTGCAGTGAGGCATATTTTATAAAATATGGTGTTGATTAGATCAGCATCTGTCAAATAACATCCAAACAAACATTTCTAACTAAGTTCTCATCATGGCTACATTCTGGGGTAAACTCTCACAGGTCATAGTGACCCAATGGATGTATCACTGGCTTCATGTAAGATGATCTAACTCTGCTATTTTCACTGGAGACTTCTAACAACTTGCTGACCTTAGTTTACCTCAGTTTCCTTATCTCTGCATTGATACTACTAATATTCAACAATTATACCTCACAATATTGTAATGATAACATGAAATTTGATTGCTAAATCTCATTTGCTCTACATGCTGTTTGTCTTAATTTTCTTGTTGCTAAGACAAAATATCCAGCAGCTGAAGGTAAAGAAGGAAAGGTTTATTTTGCCTCACAATTGGTAGAGGTTTCAGTTCATAATTGGTTTACTCCAAGATGAGATGCTTGGCAGAGGAGAAATAGTTCATGGTGGGCCTAGGGCAGCAAAGCTAAACTGGGATGCAGCAAGCAGCAGCAGCAGCAGCAACAGCCCGCCTCTCTTTTTATGTCTTCCAGACTATTTGCCCTTTGGGTTGGTGTCACCCACATCCAGAAGGTCCTTCCCATCATCCATACCCAGGACTACGCCAAACCAACCAGTGAGCTAATTTAGTAATTACATAGTCTTAATCCTAGTGTCACTCCTGCTGGATCTAGTCTTCTGTGAAAAGCGCCATCTAGGACCACATGGGGCCTTGGAGGACATCTAGACACAAGCCCTAACAGTGTCAGCTTGGTGATTCATACTGAAAGAGATCAAAATATTTCCAGGTAAGTGCAAATCACTAACACCTAGTAATAATTATTCTAGATGTTTTTTTTTTTTTTTTTTTCTTCAGGGTGTAAGGTGAATTTTTTGAGTCCAAAGCAGAGACAGAAGCAATAGCAGGATGTGGTATTCCCCTTAGGACTTTTCTTTGGAGACTAGGACATGATAGTGACTTTTTTGGAAGAAAGTAAAATTTCATTATTGGAATATTCAGTTCACTGAATAAATTCAAAATTGTTCAGAATATTTCTGTATTCTTAAAAATAAAATTGGTGTGTGTGTGAGTTAAGTATTCATATAGTTCTATAAAACTATCCCAAAATATGTGAGGTAAATAAACTTTTATTTATTTATTTATTTATTTATTTATTTATTTATGTTTGTACTTTTAGGACAGAGTCTACAGGGCCTCACTACATAGATCAGACTCGTAGTGACTCTCCTATTTTCAGCCTCCCAGTTGCTGGGATTACAGGCCCATGCCACCACACCCAGTCTGAATCACCATCTCAGTGCGCCGCTGGGGTGGGGTCGACATGCCATGCTAGAGAATGAACCACAGCTGCTGCATTCTGCCTATGCAGGAGCTTTAGTCTGCTGAGCTATCTGGTCGGCCTTACTAATTTCATTTTATGTCAATATTCATTTTAAGAGTTGACATGACTTGCATGCAAGAGCTTTAGGCATGCATGAGTCAGATTGTCACTGTGACTAAAATAACTGAAACACAATTCTAATTAATTAAAGGACTAAGCCCAAAAGAATGGTTAGACCTAGCCATTAAAAAATGAGATTAAGTTTTGTTTTTACAACTGTTAGGCTCGAGCTCTTTCAATCTTTCTCTCCCCATCCCTCCTATTGCCACTTACCTGAGTGTAACATATTTCTTTAGGTTTATAATCTTTTTGAAAACTTAAGCAGCACTTTTTAGTTTAAGAGGTACGTTCTCACCTCACCTATTAGTCCATCCATCTAATTACAAAGGTGTTCTCCCAAGCCAGCATGGCCAGAGTTGAGGCTTTGTGTCTTCTAGACTAGCAGATAACGAGTCTTGGGGGGACTGGGGGAGAAGCATCGCAGTAGGAGAGCAGTTTTCCTCCGCATGCCGCAGATCTTGATAATATAAACTGGGTGAGGAAGATCCCGGTAAGATTTTACATTCAGACTACTATATTTCAAAGTTCTTAATGTGACTTTGCTCTAAAACACTAATGTTTAGTTTCTGATTACATCTGTGTAATAAGGCAATTGCCATCATCAGCTCCAATCTCAGACTAAACACATAGCTTTTTATATAGAACACAGAAAGAACAGTTGCTAGGGCCGGCCACATAGCTCAGTGGATTAAAGCACTTGCAAGCAGGCCCAGGGGCCCAGGGGCCCAGGGGCCCAGGGTTTGATCCCTGGACCTGCCATGCTGGCCCCGCCTCCAGGGCTCCCTGAGATGACAATTGAGACTGGGTGTGGTGGCTCACGGCTGTAATTCCAGCTCTTGGGAGGCTGTAAACAGGTGGATCACTATGAGTCTGCTCTAGTAGTGAGACCCTGAACACCTGTAGACCCTTCCCTAAAAAATACAGAAAAAAGAAAAGCAAGAAGGAACTGTCTCTAACGTTAACATAGGCGATAAAAAAGTAAATCAGACCCAGTGCCTACCATGTTGACCTGTACCATAGAGCCTCAGTCCTGATATTCAGTAGTGCTATGGAGGATTGTATTGCTTTTCACCACAGATGCTGACGTGTCCTGTGATTCCATGCACCTTGGGAGGACTGCTTCATTTTTTAACCAACAGTGGCTGATGCTTATTGATCTACCACATGTTAGCAGTTATGACACGTGCTATTCCAAGACGGTCTTAAAAACTGGCGTTTGGTCCAGCATTATCTTTCATTTCCCTACATGTGTGATCATGAAGTCCTAAGTCGAGAAGAAATTTGCACAAACCTAGATCGGAGGATAAGAACACAGAGTAGTCTTCTTATGAACTTGCATTTGCCATGCAGTGGGAGTGAAATGCACAATTTGTGCTTTCATGCCATTGAAGTTCTAGGCTATTTATTACTGGAGTATAACCCCACTGTTTTGGCTGCATGGTGTCTAATTCTTACTTGTTGAAGAAATTAATAAAGAATCAGCCTGCTTTTGGTGTCTTAATTTCTCAATTTACTTGCTATTCACTTTAGAAAATTCAAAGCTCAATGGAGCATGTTTGTAAAATGTCTGTAATCAATAATTAATAAGAATGCTCAAACTATTTTATAAATTATACATGTTTAATTATAAAAAATAATTTTGTCTTGGGATCTGGGACAACTTCATTGAGCAGTTACTAGGCAACAAGGTTTACATAAGTCTACAGTAAGAATATGAAAATAGAGGTATTCATTTGCTAATTCTTTAAATATTTACTAAGTGCCTACTGTGAGACAGGCATTTTGTTTAACATTTCCAACTATTCAAACATACAATATGTGAGTCTCAGTTGAGCAGTTACGTTTTAATTTTCACTAAGGCCTGGCAGGTTGATTCTACCCTGGCATTTAGGAAAGAAATTACACTTGAGTCCCTTCCATTGTTTCCCTGCCACACAGATGATAGCGGCCTACTGGGAGGCATTTGCACTTAAAGACACTCCGATTATTAAAGCAAATTTGATAGGTTTTAATGTTAGCCAAGAGGGCCATTAAAGTTTATATGCCTACTGATAAGGGTTAGCCAATTTCCTCTCTAGAACAGAAGTTTATTAAATCAAGGAGTCAAGAAAAGTCAAGGCTGGGTAGAACCAGAGGACAGATTGTTGGTTATGAGGCTTGTGGGAATGGCAGGTTCTGGTTATGCATGGAGCAAAAGCACCAGAGCAACCCGCGAGGAGAGCACTGGCAATATGGACCAGTGCATACGTTTAATACTTTCAGCTTGCCACGCTGGATTCTGCTGAGCTGAGCAGCTCTACAGGAATCAATTGTCCATGGAAAAAAGAGAAGCAAATGATATTGGAAAACCAGAAGGGCAAAATGAACAACACTGATCATTTGGAAGTGTCCTTGGCATCTCCTCTTGAGAGGCTGGTAGAGCAGTCCTGCGTGTGCTGTCTTTCTCTTTGGCTAAGGTGCCTGTCCAGACAGGGTCTCATCATTCTCCCTTCATCTAGGGCCAACACTTAGCTTCCCAGCATCTCCAGTGGTATATTTGCCAGGAGGTCTACCAGAGAAGATTAGTGGTTACATAAATAATTATTGGAAAAATCTAAGAAATGTACACTATCACATGACATAGAGAGCCACAGAAAGGTCATTTAAATTTAAAAACCATTTTCTTGATTCCTTGGATTAGACCCATGTATGGCCCATATAATTACCATATGCATTGTAGTAAAGACTCCATGAATTATAGTCAACTAGTTGCTAATGTTTGTGTGTGTGTGTGTGTGTGTGTGTGTGTGTGTGTGTGTGTGTATGTGTGTGTGATTGTTGTTTCTTAGAGTCTCTGTCCTTGCAATCATAGCGTCAAAACTTTAGGCCATTTACAAAGCATTCAAGAGATATGCTGATGTGTGAACTTTTCCTGACTTTTGCTTTGGTTGTAGTTTTGCATATCTTTGTAACCACAACCATGGCATTGAAGGAGGGCACTCAGTTGAATACCATAAGTTGAAAATAACATGGTTAGGAGCTATGTTTAATGCTTATATATGGCTGTTTGGCATCTTTGATGAGATCCATCTGTTAGATGGCAGAATGCTGACAGATACGGTAGCATACCAGTTTTGAGGGCAACAGTGTGAACTAAGAGTGGCTCTTGGGGGATAAGCTACCTGCTGTGACAAATGCTACTGTCATCTTGAATCTTGTCTTGTTTTGCGATTACCCTTCTTTTTGTATATAAACTTTATTCTCTTCATTTTACTTTTATCTCTCAGAAAGAGGAGAGGACAGAATGAACAAAAGAAAGGAAAAGAAGAAAGAGAGAGAGGGATTGCTTGGATATAGACTACAGATGCATAAATAAGGGTCACATTGAATAGTTACATTCAAAGAATACTAAGAGCAATGCACACTGATCAGATTGATTCTGAAAGAAAATTACTAAGAAAATCACATGCTTTGGGAAATATGCTGTGGTCACCTTGCTTTAGACCGTGTCTTCTCCTTTTCTCTGTCTAGGGATGTGCGCTGCCAAGCCAGGCCTGTGACCCATGTAGTCGGAGTCCACTGTTATGTGCACGAGGATGCGAGGACCAGCAGGTGACCCATACCTTAAATCTTTACAGGCAGAATTGATCAGTTGAGAATGTGAACTCATCAGAGATCAGGACCCGAGAGCATAGGTCGAAAGGCACAGGAAGAAATTGAGAGACATCACTGAAATAAGGTAAAGAAAGATAACCATGAATGCTGAAGGCTAAACAGCTCTAAAATTAATTGTTTATGTTAATAAGGTGTAAAAATTTAATTTAAATCCATGTAGATTTATAAGGCATTTATTTATGTTGGATGTCCGCCAGTGGGCACACTGAGGGAGAGATTAGAGTAAACCTGAATGTATCCCTTATGCAACACATAAACTAGTGAGATGAGTGTGATAAAAAGAGCCATTGCTCTTGATAGTAGATGGAATGGTGTGCAAACTACATGAATGGAAAAGCAGCATGTTCTGTAAATGTAAAGGAGAAATCTTTATGTTGGTTTCACAATGAAAGACTAAAGAAGGGCCAGCAAGATGGCTCAGCGATATGAAGCACCTGCTTAGGAAAGCTTTTGCAACCACTGGGATCTTGGTTCAATCCCCAGCACCACAGGCTGAGCCAGCCATAGGTTGCAAATGAGGTAGGTTTTTGTTTGTTTGTTGGTTGGTTGGTTGGTTTATTTATTTTTATGGCCAGCTGAGCCCACCCTGAGGGCAGGGCTGACGCAGCATGTGGTGCTGGGGATCGAACCGCAGTTCCTGCAGCTGCCTAAGCTTTCCTAAGTAGGCGCTTTAGACTACTGAGCCATCTTGCTGGGCCCAAATGAGGTAGGTTTTTAATGAAGCAGTATTTCTTGATAAGAAGAGTTGGGGCTGGCCAAATAGCTCAGTGGACTAAAGCACCTGCTTCTATAGGTACCAGTGTTTGATCCCTGGCACCATAAGCCATGCTGGCCCCACATCTAGGGTACACTGAGGTGGCAAATTGACACTGGGCATTGTGGCAAGCACCCAGCAATTGGGAGGCTGAAAACAAGAGGATAAATATGAGTTTGATATGTGTAGTGAGATCCTGTAGACCCTGTACTAAAATACATAAAAAATTTAATAAGCAGAGTAGGGGGGGCATAAAGATAGTAATTTGAGGGATTACAGCAGTCAAAGAGATGGAGGAAGAAGTTTGCTCTGTGGTGTGCATCATCCTGAAACCTTAGACTCTAAGTTTCTCAAGCTGTGGGTTGAAACACCAGTGGGATTGAACGACTAAAACACAGGGGTTGCCTAAAACCATCGGAAAATACATGATGCATATCAGGTATTTACATTCTGAATAATAACTGTAGCAAAATTACAGTTTTGAAGTAGCCACCAAAATTACTTTTTGGTTTAGAGTCACCGCAACAAGAGGAACTGTATTGCGGGTCATGGCATTAGAAAGGTTGAGAACCACTGGGGTTCTCACAGATTCAAGGCAGCAGTAACACTGCAGTCTGCATGTTAGCAGCGGTAGGCCAGAAAGCTTATATTTGAAAGTTAAATTTGCAGGGTGTGGGATTGTGTGGCTATAATCCCAGCTGTCTGGTGGACTGTGGTAAGAAAAATACACAAACTGGAAAACTCAGTGACTTAGCAAAGGCCCTGGGCCCCACCTCCAGTACTGAGGAAAAGAAAAGTTTGTCAGCAGCAGGAAGAATGTTTTAGCGAGGCAGGAGCCTCCATCGAAGAGGTTAAGTGGGAGTCTGTTGGGGGTGAAAGAGCTGTTGGAGATGCCCTCTTTTGTCATAGCTATTAATCACCTAGTGCATATATGTTTTCAAATATACTCGCGTAGATTTTCAAGGGCAGGATAGCTAGAAATGGAAAAGAAGCGTGAAGTTATAATGTGAATTAGTTAGCTCAACAGAGTAGCTCAATAGATTTTAGTAATAGATTAAGAACTGTAAGCCTCAGTCTGGGGAGAGTGCTCAGCAACCTATTATTATTATTATTATTATTATTACTATTATTATTATTGTTATTATTAATATTATCATCATTTTATGCATTTAGGACAGGAGACATGGGTTGATTTTTATTTTTTATTTTTAATTATTATTCTTGTTAGTTGCTCAGCAGTCTCAGTGTCTGCCTGGCAAAGGCAAGGACCCAGTAGTTCTGGGGAGGCTGAGCTGTGTAGTGAGACCCTGTGCCAAATAAATAAATAAATAAATAAATAAATTTTCAAGAATTTAAAAAAGAATTGTAAGTATAATATCTATTTTAACTTGCAACTTAAATTTTATTATTTTTATGTTTCATTACTTTTTAATGAGAAATAACAATGAGACAGTTTCAAAACACATTAGTCCCCAGTAATTAATAAATACAATGCATATTGTCCTTGTAGTAGTTATTCAGAGTAAAGGATGCAGACATGATAAATTTTCTAATCATTATTGGCAAAAAAATTTCTTCTCATTGAACTAAGAGAAAATAGTTATATAAGCCGGGTGTGGTGGCTCACGCCTGTAATCCCAGCACTCAGGAGGCTGAGGCAGGAGGATCCTTGTGAGTTTGAGACCAGCCTGGGCTACAAAAGTGAGCTCAAAGCCAGCTTGAACTGCACAGTGAGACCCTGTCTCAAAAAAAACAAAAACAAAAACAAAAACAAAAACAAAACAGTTATATATATATAGTCCAATATGCCATAATCATAGTGGTTATTGGCAGAGTTGGCAATGTCAGAAGCTGTTGATTTAAGCCTCTTACAGCTCAACATACTAATCTAGCTTTACTTTTTATGCCTTGTGGTTAAAGTTTTCTGCTGGGTGGTTAAGTGAAAGTTATAGCAAGACCTGTATAACAAAACATGTAACTTTTGTACCTGACAAGGTCAGTCAAATCCCCTCAGGATTTACCTTGAAAGCATGTACAGTGCTTTGTAGAACTGTTGCCAGTGTCAGCCATCTGGATGAGTCACAGCCATTGCTTGACCAGTTTGCCATCTGTGAAAGCCTGAGAGAATGTTTTCTCTCTAGGTGACTCTCCTTAGGCACACTATACATCATTAATCCCTTTCTTCTGTGGCCCCATAGTCTCCTTGAACAGAAAATTTGGGACACCACTGAGTTACAGGCTGTTATAGCACAGTGATGTCCTGAGTCCTCACTGACCTTGAAGGGCTAGGGCCAAAACATTGGCTATCCTTGTAGCCCCTCTTTTTCTCTAATTTTTAGTCTGTAAACTTGTATTCTTAGCCCTCCAGGAGAGAAGCTTAGTGATGTCATTACTCTATAACATAGGTACTTGAGTTTAGCATCACTATCTTTCTGAATCTCAAACATCTTAGACTTAGCTTGGAATTGGTATTTTCCATCAATCATTGATAGTCTAATAAATCTTTATAGAATGTGATAAACCAGTTATGCATTTTCATACAGAAATTTAGAAATCTAAGCATATACAAAATTGTAGCCAGCTAGTCCTATGGCAGTTTTCTTTGTCTCTTTCTTTCTTTTAATACTCTTGTTTTCTTATAAAACAGTTATTTACTTGGGAGAGTACAGCAATAATTGAAATTACATTAGAAGTAGCACACATCTAAAAGACCTGAATTACAGGCATTCTGAGCATAGTTTTAGTATTATACTTTGCTATCCTCAGTGTGAAAAACCTTTTGGAGATTCTTAGGACCATTGTCTAATTCATCCTGTGTATATAAGTGCATGGTTTTGCCCCTGTTGTGTTTCCTAACTTTTCTGCTTGCTGTCTGTTCATTTTTTGACACTTAAGTTCTTGGTTTTCCATTCAGCTGTGTTGTGCCTTTCCATTTTTATTTCTTCTTTTGAGTTGCTACACTAGAGTGAATATATGGTATTTACACATTTGGATCTGGCTTACTTCACTTATGAGTATATCTTGGAGACACATCCACTTATATACGAAGTGTTCTAGTTTATTTTTCTTTTTTTTTTCAAAACACATTAGTAGTCCATTCCCAATAATTGATACAGTGCATATTGTTGTGCTCATAGTAGTTATTTAGACCACAGAATGCAGACGTGATTCTTTTTCTGATCATTATTGGTACAAAAATTTCTTCTCATTGAACTAAAAGAAAGTAATTGTACACATAGTCCAATATTCAGTAATTATAGTGGGTTATTGGCAGAACTGGCAATGTCAGAAGCTGTTGGTTTAAGCCTTTTACAGCTCAGCATTCTAATCTATGTAAGCATAATATTTAATTTTACATAGTCACAAAGTGGAAAAAAGACTTTACCTTAAATATAACTAATGATGTTTTTAAAATCAACACATGCAGTTATATTTGTTTAAGTAACAAGTATTATATGTGGTTATATTTCTTTATTTTCTTTGCAATGAATGGGAGGTAAACATATTTGAGAGCTAGAAATTTTTCTACCTGTAATTTCAGAAAAAAATTACAGAAAAAGTTATGAAAGAGGAGATATATAAAAAGGGGGAAAGTAACTTATAAAAAAAAATCCAACCAACCACCCAGTATAAATAAAGAAAAGAAGGTAAGAGCCTGTAGTGGTGGTTATTGATATCTGGTGACCATAGGTTGAACAAAGCCCATTAAATTTGAAATTTAGTGAGGCCTTTAAAAAAGACCTAGGGAGATAGATCAGTGTAAGGGCCCTGGATTCAAGCCCCAGTACCATAAAAAAAAAAAAAAAATCATTTACTTTTTACCATTTTCTAGCAGCAACTTACCCATGTCATCACCCTGTCTAATGAGAGCATATCATAAGAGAGTCGACATTTCCCCATATAGATGAAAATGCAAGGATTAGATCCCAGGTGTGCTTGTTCAACAATGTGTTATTCTATGAAAATTCAGGCTCCTCTAGTATTGTGACTAAGTAGCTTCACGAGCTCCCACCTTGGCTTCTGCCTGCTCCCTTCACCCCCTGCCCCTCCCAGTCTCATTCCTGGGACACCAACTGTACTAGAATTCAATGTGTGGCGGCGGTGTGCCCACGGAGAACCCTATTTGGAGTCAGGCTGTTTGATTTACAGGAAGCAAGAATTGCATTATGCAAATGTGCTATTAAAATTACACTAAAATTGAGTTTAAATTATACCCTTCTACGTGGAATTAGGCATTCAAATGAGAATAGATCTAAATGGCACTGGGCATTTAAAGCTGTTTGTGACTCCAGCTTATCAGCCAGCAAGAAGGTAGTGGGCTACGAGGTCATTCAGAAAGAGCAACAGAAACGCATGACAGGGAGCCTAATACCAGCTGAGTGGCCCAAAGAATGTTATTAGCTCATACAATATTTTAAAACATATTTTTCTTCTCTATATTTAGGTAGCAATTATCTTATTACATGTTTAAATCACTGTCATCTCAGTGCATTACTATAAGTCCCTTTTCCTCTTTAGGAGACTATGTCGGAAAATACTTTTAAGTGCAGTAATGTGGAAATTATAGCCTTTTCACTATACTGATGCATTCCATTTAACTGGTCAGCTAAAAGGGACAGATGTCTTATTTTCCCATAGATAGTTATGGCAAATTGTGAGGAATTTCCATCACTCAAGTTGAAGGCTATAAGAAACTCTAATACTCTGTATTTTATTTTTTTATTATTTAAATTTGACAATGGTTATATTACATATTTTCATCATCAGATCAGTTTAGATTAATAGATATAGGTATATAAGATTGATCAAACAATTAAACATTAACACTTTCAAAAAACATTTTTTTTTCTTTTCCCCTTTTTTTAAAAGTTGACACATTGCATATTGTCCTCACAATAGTTCTACAGAGCACAGTGTGTGGGCATTACCCACCTTCCTATTGATATTGCTAAGAAAAAAAGAAAATTTTTCTCTTTGGACTAAGAGGAAGCAGATGCATACACAGTCAAATGTTGTGCAATTGCAGTGGGTCACCAGTGAAGCTTGCAATGTTGGAGGCTATTGATCCAAGCCTCCTACAGCTCATCTCATCAATCTAGCTCTGCATTTCATGCATTGTAATTAAGCTTCTTTTGCTGGGTGATCAAGGGCAAGTCAAAGCAAGACCTGTATAACTAAACATTCATTTTTTGTATCTTCCAAGGTCAAATCCCCTCAGGATTAAGTTTGGGACCATATACAGTACTTTGTAGAACTGTTGTTAGTGTCAGCCTTCAGGACGAGTCACGGCCGTTGCCTGGCCAGTTTGCTTTCTGTGAAAGCCTGAGAGAATGTTTTTCTCTGGGTGACTCTCCTTAGATGCACTGTAGTTCATTCATCCCTTTCCTCTGAGATCCCATAATCTCCTTGACCAGAAAATTTGGGACACCTCTTAGTTATAGGATATTACAGCACAGGTTCTCTTATATCCTGAGTCCTTACTGACCTTGGAGGGTTAGGGCCAAAATATTGGCTATCCTCATAGCCCTTCTTTTTCTCCAATTTTTGGTCTATTAACTTACATTTTCAAACCTCCAGCAGAAAAGCTTCATGGCACTATTACTCTATAACATAGGTACTTGAGCTCTAATACTCTTAAATATCACTGTTCTTGAAGCCAGGGAAGTTATATGGTGATAGTTTAGACCTGAAATGTTCTCTAAAGTCTCTGGGTTTAGTAATAGGCTTTCTGAAGAGAGTTTGGGAAGATAGTTAGGTCCTGGGGCATTGCATCACCAGGGGATCAAGTCACTGATGAGTTCACAGCGAAAAGTGCCCTTAGGAGATGGGTCCTGGTGGAACAGGCGGGTCACCGGGGCGTGATGTGGAATGCCTTCCTATCCCTGCCATCCTCTCACTTCACTTCACTGCTGCTATGGTTAGCTGGGCAGTTTTCCTCCATCCTGCACTTCCACCCCACCACTGCTTCCCTGGAGCCGGCTGACCGGCCCTTCTGAAACGTTCAGCCGCCATAACCCTGCTCCTTCAGGTCATGCACATCAGATACTTGGTACCCGTGACAGAAAGTGGCTAGCACATGCACCGATATTTAAAAATGTATAAATTGGCTCAAAACTTTCTTCTCAGTTAGAGATAAATGTCACGTTTTCTTTTCAAAAGAGATGGCAAGTTTGGGGGCATAATCCGCTTCAAGTCTACCTCTGAATCTGCCTTTAAGAGCAACGCACTTAGAAGTCCCTACGGATATAATACAACGTGAAGGGGCCCTATTGCGCCCGCTAATTCCTTGTAGCTGGATGTGAGATGCTCCGCCTTTGCTCAGTGATCTTACAAGGAATTACTACTGGGATGGACATGCATAATGAAAATAACATTGGTATATTTGACATTATGTCCCCTTCAAAATGCAGTATGGTGTTAAACTTCTTGTAACACTGAAAATCAAGATACACATTATCTTCTAAAGAAATATTTTGAAGTGTATATGAGTTCATGAAGGTTTTTTTCTAACTTTTATAGAGGCAGACATCTGTACACTAATACATCTTATACCTAAATAACATTTATTTTTTGCCTCTATACAATGGAAGCTATACAAATAATTTTTTTTTTTTTTAACTAAAACTTTATTTCATTCCTAAACTGAAAGGAAGCTGCCTTGTTTCCAGGTAGGGCTCTCTCATTACCAACTATTGAGAGCATTCTGCATGCCCGGCCTAGCGGCACGAACTGCCCTTATAAGAATGCAGCATTTTCCTCAAGAAGATTGGGTTCTAATGAGGAAAAGAGATGTGCATGCAAATTAATGTGTTGTGTGACAAGAGGTGCATGTGCAAATTAGTGTGTTGTGTGAAACAGTAGGGCACAAGTCACTTGCAATGATTTTGTCATTTGCCTTCCCAAATTTATCATTTTTCATCATCATTATGTATACTGTCTGCTTTTCATTTATTTATTTTTTTAAATATTTTAATTTATTATTTTTATTCTTGTTTCAGAACCTTTGTTTGTTTATTCACTCATTTTTATGGCCGGCTCAGCCCACCCTGAGGGCAGGGCTGGCGTAGCTTGTGGTGTCGGGGATGGAACCGCAGTCCCTGAAGCCCCCCAAGCTTCCCCAAGCAGACGCTTTAGACCACTGAACCATCCCACCGGACCGCTTCATTTTATTTTTTATGTGTTGGGTTCAGGGTTTAACTATGCAGCTCAGATTCATGGTGACCTTCCTGTTTTCAGCCTCCCCAGAGCTGGGATTACAGGCATGCAGCACCACGCCCAGTCTTTGTGGTCTGCTCAGCTTGCCTGGGGGCGTGGCCAGCACGGCATGTGATGCCAGGGATTGAACCCTGGATCCCTATCCTTGCCTGAGCAGGCACTTAGTCCACTGAGCTTTCTTGCTGGCCCTGTGCTGTCGCGTTTGCTTGTCACTGTCAGATGTGCTCATTCTCTTGGCAGCTGCCTTAGGAATAGCGCTGAATGATGAGGAAAATCAGGAATGACAGTAATGACTAAGTGACTTTACTTTGATTAATTTTTTTAAAATTATATATTTGGTACAGAGTCTCACTACTCAGCTTGGACTCATTGATGCTTCTGTTTTTAGCCTCCCTAGCACTGGGATTACAGACGTGGCATGTGGTACAGGGCATTGGCCCCTGGCCCCTGTGCTTGCCTGGGCAGGTGCTTAGTCCCCTGAGCTATCTTGTTGGCTGATTACAATTTTTTGACTTAATAATTTTAGTATTTCTGAGGACTTAGTACGTACGAACTCCTTTCTAAATATCTTCTTAGATTTCCTGTCTAAGAGAATAGGTGAGACTTCAGGTGGTTCTCCTGAGGTATCCCTTTTTTTTTTCTGGGTACTGGATGAGACAGCTGTTTTGTTTTAAGGCTGTTAGCAAAGGTTGCCTAATTATTTGGTGTGATCCTGCGTCCTTGTTGCACAAAAGCATGACCGACATATAACAACCACAGCATTCATGTAGCAACCCCACAGTCCAGCTGGCACATCGGTGGCCTTCTCATCCTTCTGCCATTTATAGCATGCAGTGATTTCCTGATTTTTTTCCTAATGTACCTGGCTTCTTGATGTTGGCTGTATAAAGATGGTTAGAAGTTCATTTTCTGGTCTGCAAGTGAAGCTTCCGAGGGTTTCCGCAATACAAAGCTATGCTTACACGAAAACACAGATCCACAGCATGGAGATAAAGTCAACGTGGTGGTTTCAGCTTTGAGTCTCTTTAGGACAATACAGCAGAAAGAATAAGAACTTTGTTTGGTACCGGGAATCGAACTGAAGACCTTGGAGCTTGTCAAGCAGGTGCTTGTGTGGCTGAGATCTATGTCGGGCCCTGAACTTTAATCTTAAGAGAGGAATTAGGTGTTGGGGGCAAGGCTTGACATATATTAATTGCTAAGAGAGGGAAGATTTCCTCCCAGACCCTTTTAGGCTGGGCTGCCTATCCCAACAGTGATAAACACCTCCTTCCTCCATGCTTTTGCTGGTATACCCGATCAGTTTTGAGATTAGCCAAACAAAAGGAAGCCTGAAACTCTACTCGTAGCCTGCATACTCCCTATACTGAATCTAAATAAATTTCCTTTTTTCTTAGTCTCTGTTCACTTCTTGACCATTTTCCTTGCTACCTTCTCATCATTTTGTGAAAGTCGTAAGTTGTTAAACATACATGCATGACTGTTTCAGTTTCACTGTAATCACATTTTTACACTGGAATCTGAAAGTGCAACAATGACATAAATTTTCTTTGACTCAAGTGCCTATTATTTCCCCCATTATAGGTCATTGAACCCAGGTTCTTACAATTTTTTACAATGTCAAAAAATACAATGCAATACAATACAATGCAGTACAATACAGTAGAGTATAGTACAATACAATACAACACAACACAGTACAATACAAATCTTTTCCTTTTATTCCACAAAGCCAGCTCTATCATGAAGCATGCTATTTGTCATCAATTTCAAATAGAATTGGTAATAGTAGTATAATAAGCAGCTAAACTTAATGAGTTGAAAACACATTATTATACATTTGTGTTGAACTGCTATTTTTGAAAGCTTTCATCTGTAGCATCATAGTGTGGCATAGGAAATCAAAATCTTTGGAATTCTTACTGTCCCTTTTATTTTAGGTCTAGGTGAAGTTTACCTCTCTGTCTCTCTGTCTCTCTCTCTCTCTCTCTCTCTCTGTCTCTGTCTCTGTCACTGTTTCCCTGTGTCTGTTTTTCTGTCTCTTTCTCCTGCTCTGTCTCCCACCCACTCTGTCTCTCACTCTTTTGTCTCTCTCCTCTCCCCTTCTTACTTGCCATCCTGTAAACTGTATTATTAACTTTCTTCATTTCTAGAATAAGAACACAATAATACCTACATGAAGATTAAATTAACCAAAGCAAATAGAAAGTATCCTGTGTGTTACATGCTGATATGAAATATATGAAATACATTTCTGTGCTTTTCATTATAGGAGTGTCTAAATATTACAGAATACACAAGGGGCAAGGGTTATTGAGCAGCTGTCACGTAATTGCAAATAAGTTTATTTATACATAGATTTTTTGAGAGATTTATAGCTTCTAGAGAATTTTCTCTGTAAGAATACTGCTTTTGAATATTGTTTTATTTTTCTGGCTAGTTCAATTGTCCATAAAGAAGTAATCTAGGCTGGGTCTCTGAGAGGGTGCTAAAGTTCTCCAGGGACATGACACAGTATGCGTTTGGTATTTGGGGACAGTCTACTTAAAAACTGAAAACATTCCTTAAGTAGAGAGTTGTCTTGCTTGAATTCCCTCTTTAAAAGTGATTTCTGTCCTTAGGTTTACTAAACATTGTTATCTTTTCTTCTGGATTTTTTTTTCTATATGTTAATATTATTTCTTCAGCCTACTTCGACTGTGAGTAACCTAAATTTATATGATTTTTGTTTCTGATAGTTTGATTTCTACAATGCTTAATTTTAATGATGACATTAATGAAAGTACAATAAATATGTCTATTTTTTTTTCTGGCTTTTTTGACACAGGGTCAAGCTATGTAGTCCAGGCTGGCCTTGAACTCATTATGTAGCTAGGGTTTGCCTCAAACACATGGTGATCCTCCTGCCTCAGCCTCCTAAATCCCAAGATTACAGGGCTGCCCACCGCAGGTTTAAACGTAATTCTTAGTTTAATGTTGGAAAGTGGTAAAGTAGAGAGGTTATTTGACAGAAATTACATTTATAACATTGTGAAATAAACCATATGCCTACTTTAAAAGTAACTATGCGAGGAGGGTTTGAGGCTTCACTTGTACAAAGCCAGCATTCAAGAGCCTGAAGCAGGAGGATCACTGTGAGTACAAGGTCAGTATGGTCATAATGAAAGAGGGAAATGAAGAAGTCAGATTTCAACAATGACACATATACTTATCATAGCGGTTGTAGCAATAGGCTATGTCCAGCCACACCCAGCAACCACTATCCAAAAGTTACCATCATATCATGAAATTTCCTTTCTGCTATTACTTTGTCACAAAACCAGGACAAAATCTTTCTCAGTTTTGTTGTAGATAGTGGATTTGTAGATTTATTTTTAATGAGTAAAGATCAACTTAAGATGCCCAGTTTTAGGGGCTGGGGAGATAGCTCCGAGGCACAAGTGCCTGCGTGGCAAGTGCAAGATCGTGAGTTTGAACCCCGGTCCCGCAAAAAAAAAAAAAAAAAAGATGCCCAGTTTTGCCATGGTATCAGGAGAATAGCTGCTCTCTGATTTTTATTCTTAATGTATAAACCAATACAGACTGATTGGCCATCATCTTGATTACGGTGGGCTACAGACTTTCTTGTAAAAACTTGGTTTAGATACAAAGTTGTGAAACAGATACCTTTGAAAAGGTCTCAAGAAAATATTCACTCATAGAAAGTAGGTGTTAAATAGTGTCTTGGTTACTTTTCTCTTGTTGCTGGGACACAATGCCTTTCCTTAATGAAGGAAAGGTTCATTTATCTCACAGTCTGTGGAGGTTTCAGTTCCTACTTAGCCGTCTCCAAGGCAGGATAGTATGACACGAGGGCAAGTGTTCATAGTGGCAGAAGGCAGCAAAAAGCAGCAAGAGCAGAGTGGGGAGTGCTCCCCCCTTCTTCCCTTACACTGTATGCAGGCGCCCACCCTAGGGCAGGCGTGTGTAGCGCTTGCAGCTGCTCTGTGCCCACCTCTTGCACAAGACAAGGATGTTTATCAAGTAAGGACCCTGGCCCCTTGCTGAATCACTTGGTTAAATTTCTAAACTTCTTAAGTTGACACAGTGTATCACCCATAACAAATAGCGAGTTAGTTGGAGACAAAGAAGAGATGCTGTGCCTAGGTAGATCACTCGTAATTTCTCATTAAAGTTTTACTTTGAGCATGTCTCAGTGACTCTTCTCTCATTGCTGGGACAAATACCCAATACCCACAGTGAAGGAAAGAAAGGGTTATTTAGCTCCCAGTTGGTGGAGCTTTCAGTCCATATTCCACTGGCTCCAAGGCTGAGTGGCACAGGGCAGAGAGCAGCAGTTCATGGTGGCGGGACAGCACCAATGGCGACAGAGAGTCTGCCTCTCTGTGCCTCTTATATTACATTCAGGCTGTCTGCTCCAGGCTGAGAGAAGTACTCAGACCCATAATCTCAACAGTATTCAGGCCCATAATCCCAGTACTGGATTTCCCATAATCCCAGTGGATCATGAGTTAATCTTAAACTCTGGAAGTCCCCACCCCATGACTGAGTGAGGCTTTGGGAGGACAACTAGACACAAACTATAGAAGAGCACAAAGCTGCACAATTTATCTTTCTCTATATAGAGTTCGATTAAAAAGTAACTTTTCATCTTAAATATTTTTTGGACTGCACAGATTGAGATCTCAACTGTTAGATTTTGTTTCATTTTGCAATAAAAACTATGTTATGTATAAATTTTCAATTTGTTTCATCACTATTCATTCGCAAGCATATTTCTGAATTCCATGAAAAATATTGTAAGGGGTCATAGATGTAGAAAATGCATATTATATGGGATACACCATTAGAGAAATTTGTATCCCTGGGGAAGCATCAATTCTTAGTCATCATTCATAATGTTCAATGATTGATGTCAGTAACTGCAAAGACAGAAGAGAGACAAGTCTAGGCAACTTTTTTGGAGAATTTTGCTGTAAAACTCAAAATCTATTGATTCATAATAAAGTTTGTATATATAATGGTTTGTATATATAATGATAAGTAAAAATTAATACAATAACATCAGAACTAAGATGAGAGGAAGCCAAGTGTAAAATCAAATTGCATATGTTGGTGGAAAACTTGGATATACATATGGAAAACCAAAAATAGAAGAGAACCAGAAGAACATATGTGATATTTAAAAAAATTAATACAAAACATACTAATCTAGGCTTGAAGCCCACCTGACCCAGTAGCCAAGCCCACCACCTCAGCCGACCCAGAAGTCAGGCCTGATGCATGAGACCTCCCCTGGCCCAGTGGAAGCCCAGCTGATCCAGCAGCCAGGCCTGGCGCCACCCGAAGAGCCCTGACCAGCCAACCAACCAACTGAATGACCTGCAGGCTTGCAGGTAGGACCTCTTGGCTTGCAGGCTCCCGCCCCACCACCAGAACTCAGTCCTTGCCTACAGCAGCCCCGACCGACCGTGGGCAAACAGGTAGGACCTCTTGGCCTGCAGCCCCCGCACTGCCACCAGAATTTTGCCTCCACCCACAACTCGTGACTGGTAGGTATGTAGGCAGGAACACTAGGCTTGAATCCTTGCACCGCTAGAACTTGTACCCTGCCCAGAACCCAGCTGTGGCATCTGCTGTGGAGCCCTGTAGCACAGTTCCCTGTAAGAGAGGCTGGGAGCCAGACCCTACCAGCTCATCCAGGAGCTGAACATCTTGCCAGAGAAGCACAGCAGGCTCTCATCCAAAAGCTGCAGCTGAAGAAGCTCAGCACAGCGGCCAAGCGCAGCCAAGCACATCAAAATTATTAGATCTGGAGACAAGTTTCAGTAGGCACTAGCGATATAACTCCACCAAACTTCTGCACCGAAGGTCACTGTTATACAGAATGATAAACAAGGAGCAAAATGCAATCTCAGGTCCCAAGCCCACCTGGAACAAATACAGGAGACACTACCATAGAAGAAAACGGGAGTCATGCAGGTGAAATCTCTTAATTAGTAGCATGTAAAGTAAACAAAAAATGCAGAAACATATAAAGGAACTCAGATTGGAGATAACCTCTGAACTAAAAAATCTTTGAATTACTAGTGAATTAAAAAACAAACAAACAAAAAACAGCTGCAGAAAAGTATAGAGGGAATCAGATCAGAAATACCCTCTAAAGTAAGAAAAGGCATTGCTAAATTAATAGTGTCTGATGTAAAAGAAAAACTACAGAAAGGTAAAGAGGAATTGAGAGCAGAAACAAACTCTGAAGTAGAAAAGGAAGGGATAAATATAAAGAAAGACTTAATAAATGCCTCTAAAGGAGACATTGAGAAAATGATAGAGGAGAATAGAAAAATGATGGAATCACTGAATCAGCAACATAGGAAAGAAATGGATCGCATGAAACAACTTCAAAGAGATACACAAGAAAGTAAAAACTCAAGCACAAGCTGGCAAAACCATGTGAACTAAAGTGAAAATAGAATCTCAGATCTTGAAGACACTGTCACAGCTAGTGAAAAGGTAAGACAGGATCTCATAAAAACAACCAGGATGCAGGAAAAAATAATTCAACATTTGCAAGACGATGCAAAAATGAATAACATGAGATTAATAGGAATCAGTGAGAAAGAAGGAGTAAATACAAATGATATAAAAAGAATATGGGCAGAAGTAATGGCAGAAAACTTCCCAAATATGAGAAAATAATTGGACATTCAGTAGCTGAAGCATACAGAACTCCAAATAACATCAACCCAACTAAAAATACACACAGATATGTAATAGTCAAATCCCAGAAATGCAGCAGAATAATATACTAAAAGCTGCTAGAGAAAAGAAAAAGATCACGTTTAAAGGAAAACCCATCAGAATAATGACATATTTCTCTTCACAAACCATGAAGTCAAGAACAGCATGGAGCAGAGTGCTTCACGTCCTCCATGAAAATAAATTCCAGCCAACACTGTTATATCCCACAAACTGTCTTTCAGTTATGAGGGAGAAGCACAGTATTTCCATGACAAGGAACAACTAAAGAATTTCATGATGTCAAAGACAACCCTACACAGACTACTAAGAACTATTTGAGAGAGGGACAAAAATGACCTGATCTTTACAAATGAAACCAGAAAGAACATACCATATAGGGCAAACAAACAGGAGAAAAAGGAGTAAACAGTAGTAAGTAAAAGACATATCAATCCTAAGTCAAGGCATTTTAATTATAGCCATCAATGTAAGTGGACTCAATTCTCCAGTTAAAAGAAATAGACTGTCACAGTTGTTAAGCAAAATCCAACAATGTGCTGTATACAAGAAACACACTTAACTCATAGAACTCAGGCTAAAAGTTAAATGATGGAAAGCAATACTGCATGCTCTAGCACCTCAAAAAAAGCTGGGGTAGCAATCCTGTTTGCAGACTGTCTAATCTTCAAATCAAGATTAATCAAAGGAAATAAGGCTACTACATGCTGGTTAGGGGAAAAATTCAAGATGCAGAGGTAACACTCATACATATGTACACACCCAACACAAGAGAACCAAGTTATATAAGTCAAATCTTAATGGGCAGGAAAAATCTAATATACAATATCATAATCTTGTTAGAAGACCTTAATATGCCTTCATCCCAAAGAGATAGGTCAAGCAGAGAAAAATTAGCAAAGAAGTACCAGAACTGAAGCAGATCTTCGAACAGTTGAACTTAGTGGACATAAACAGAATGTTCCACCCAACCACTTCTGAATACACATTTTTTTCAGCTGCATATGGGACATTTCCAAGTATTGACGACATACTAGAGCATAGGTCATGCTTAAGTATATGGAAGAAAACAGAAATTATACCATGTATATTATCTGACTGCACTTCAATGAAACTGGAAGTAATTTACAAAGGAAACCACAAAATCCCCAGAAATACATGGAAATTAAACAACACCCTTCTCAGCAACCAGTGGGTTACAGATGAAATTAAACAAGAAATTAAAACAATGTTTACACTTTAATGAAAATTGAAACACAATCTACCAGAATTTATGGAATGCAATGAAAGTAGTTCTGAGAGGAAAATTTATAGCCCTGAACTCATACATTAAGAAAACAGAATGGGAACAAATAAACACTCTTATGCAACCCCTAAACTGACTAGAAAAAGAAGAGCAAATGAAATCCAAAACCTAAAGATGGGAGGAAATTATAAAGATTAGAGCAGAAATTAGCTCAATCCAGAGAAAGAAAATAATACAAAGAATTAATTAAAA